>LIEC01011325.1:0-148128 GCA_001925005.1 Drosera capensis
CCCCAAAACCAAAAAAAAAGAAAAAGAAAAAAGAAGTCTGACAAGGACCAAGAAATGCTACCATTAGGTTAATCTATAATGTAATATTGAAACCAAGAACAACCTAATCCACAACTACCGGTAGCACTCCATGTTACCAAGATCTCAAACCCCCTTCAACCTCCATGTTTGTACTAGTCTTCCAATAGTTCTTTCCAAGCAACCTATACCACAACCTAGCTTTATACTGTAAACACCTTATGTAGCCTATCATTTGAATATTCCAGCTAAGTTTGCATTCTTCACACAACCTTATCGAGAAATTAACACTACCAAAAACAAAAAAAACGCAAGATCATAGGAAAACCACAATAACATTACTATAGTAACACTGCCACCTAAGAAAATGTCCTCCATCATTTGCATGGCAATTGTCAAACAAACACGGGTTGCACAATTCATCCTTGCTCTGATAATACCATGATATCAGGATGATCTTAACACGATCTACTGACAAAAGGTTCATCGTATTATCAATATCTTACCAATCCCCATGGATCTTTTTCCTGTACTACCAGAAAACAATCGTATGTCCGACAACCCTACGAATGGAACTCGACCTTCATGATACAAATCCCATCATCGCCCTATGCAAGAAAAGAAAGCAGGTAAATTAAGTTGACATAATCAAACTATGATACCATATCCTGAGGCAAATCAGTTTGCCATGAGCCACTGAAATCGGAGACCAAAGTAGCACCCACAAGTACCTGAAACATTTATTTGGTAAGCTACGTACATGTACACGAT
Source organism: Drosera capensis (assembly GCA_001925005.1). Classification (NCBI taxonomy): domain Eukaryota; kingdom Viridiplantae; phylum Streptophyta; class Magnoliopsida; order Caryophyllales; family Droseraceae; genus Drosera; species Drosera capensis. The sequence goes on from LIEC01011325.1 coordinate 790, forward strand.
AACATCATTCACTCACTCACTCTCTCGCCTAAATCAGCTCCCACAAGCAAAAACCCATCAAGACAAACAACAAAGTGAAAGTGAAAGACATCAAACCCGAGTCACTAACATGCTATTCCATCGAGGTGATGAAAACCCTAAGTAGAGAAAGAGGGGAGTAGTACCGATTGGGAGTTGTGCCAGGAGAGGCCGCGGTAGACGTTGACGGAGAAGGTGACGCCGAGGTATACGGTGGCGACACCCAGCGCCGCCGTGAATCCCTTGAAGGCCCAGTCCCCCACCTTCGCCGCTGCCCCAACCACTCCTCCCATCTCTACTTCCCACTTTCTGAATTTCTCCGCCGCCGTTGGGGCTTTTTCCTTCTTCAGATGATGAAATGGCAACACAGAACACAACACTTTTTCTTTAAAAGGTAAAAATGGTTCATTTAACATGTCAAATCGAGATGTTAAATAATGAGTTGGTATAATCAAATTATGATATTTTTTTATTCAAATTATAATTTAATTTATGATTATAATAATATTATTCATGGTATGAATCGTTCGTGAGACGATCAAATATCATTTTATGTAAAATTATCGTAAAATATTAATGATAGTTTAAGTTATATACTATAATCTTGAATGACATAATTTTCTCACATCTTTAAAACGAATAATGAAACTCCTAAATATACATACTAAATAGTACAATGATAATATAACGTCGCAATTTGAATAGGACGGAAGGAGTATTAAATCAAAAATATTTTACTCCAACAGATTTTAAACATTGTGTAAAATCATGATATTTTAAATATCCGTCTCATAAAAAAATGTAACATTGCATTACTATTCAACATGTATTTAGAAGAGATTCGTTATTTGACTTAATGACATAAGAAAATTACGTCATTAACTCAAAATTAAAGTACATAAGTAAAATTATAATTACTCCTTCACGATAATTTTGCGTAAAATGAAATTTGATCATTTCGCAAACGATTCGTAATTTGAATAACTTTTTCGTTGACCTATGCCAACATTGTGTTTTTTTATGGGACAAAAATAGTATTTGACAATGAAAATGTCATTGTTATATTTTGACAACTTAACCATCAAATGACATTGCTAGCATGATATCGTTGGATAAGCATTGATAAATTATGACAAAATGATATTATTCATCTCCTATATATAACTACAGAAAACAGTTGGTGCTTCACCTTCTCGTGTGTTTCAAATGAATGTTCATCGTTGATTTAATTACAAAATCAAAAAAAAAGAAAAAGAAAAAATGAATAGATTTTAAATAAAAAAAGAAAACAATCAATGGTAGTGATTCATTTAAAACAGAGATTTGAAGCACATAAATTATTCCAATATAACTATGCCTATAATAAAATAGCATTTCCCACTGGTCTTGCTCTTAGTGAACTCGTGATCATAGTAACATCTTTGTGCAACGTACACCGTGAATAATCATATGTAGGATTCTTTTATAATTTGTTTGGTTTTGTTTTTGTTTTTATTTTTCTGTTTTTGTTTTATTGGCTAATGAAACAACAGTGTTTGTTTCTGATTCGTGTTTTTTGAAACGAATATAACATAAACAAATAACATAAACTAGAAAAAATAATTTTTAATTTCTGTTTTTTGTTTTTATTTAATCTGAGTATAATATTGAAGATCTCTTTTTAAAGAAATCATTTATATTCTTTGAGTTCTTTGAGCTCTTTGTTCCTCTTTTATAGGCTAAGTGAATGAATCCGTGACTTGTATACTTGACCTGATTATGACAACTTGTCACATGTGAACCTTCACTCATGTTGATAACTCATCTTTTTTAGATCCTTGTACACTCTGAAACTCAAATCTTTGATCGGATTGATCCTCAAACTTCTGCCACAACCTTAGCAACCATCTCTACTGCACTCCAGTTTGCTGCAACTCAGTCTGTACTCAGTACAGTTGAGATCTTGTCTGTACTCAATCACTGCTGCACCCTCGTCTGCATTCAGAACTGATGCAATCCATGCATTGTTGTGTTGGTCCTTGTCTACAAGATCAATCCCAGATCCTAAAGCATTTACTGATCTTTTATTACCCATGCATGTCTTAACTGCTTAACCGAAATTCTCTGTAATAGTCTGTATCTGATGGCACACAATGCTCTCCATCTGTGATTGTTTTTTCTCCAATATCTGACCTACACTACAGATACCTACCTGATTTTCAGCCAAAACACACTAACAATATCACGACTAATATTTCTAAATTTTGTTCATCAAATTCTATACAACTGGAGAGATTACACATTCCTATCAGGCATGCATTCATGTTATTAGAGGGAAGGAGTTAAAACTGCAAATCACATTCTACATAGGTTGGCATACGCAAAGTTGGACTCGACTCCTTATGAGATATGACACAAACATCCTTGTAGGTATGATACTCTCAAAACTTGGGGTTGTATCGTTTATGTAAGGATACCAGAGCCAAAGAGGCCTAAGATGAAAACTAGAACTAACACATACGTGTATTTGGGAGATGGAGAAGATAGTGATGTCGATATATTTCTTGATCTATTAACCAATCAGGTGATAGAATCTCGTGACGTAGTATTATTTGAGAACACGTTTCTCAAAGATAATGGTATGACCTTACCAAGTCAAAGTGAGATGGTTCAAGAGCCTCCAACAACATCTAAACCAATCTGTGTTGACACTTAACACATAGTGATTTCTGAGTTAGTCTCATATAGAAAATCTAAAAGAGAGCGAATACCTAAGAGTTTCGATGAGGACTTCGTGACTTACCATGTGGAGGAGGATCCATCATCCTATAAGAAAGCGATGAGATCTCGTGACTCATTGTTATGGGCAGAAGCCATTGAGGTTGAAATGACTTCTCTACTCCATAACCAAACTTGAAAGCTAGTCGATTTGCCAAAAAGAGTTAAGGCTGTAGGCTACAAGTGGGTCTTAAAGAAGATACTTAATCATGACGGATCAATGACCAAGTATAAAGCACGTTTAGTAGCTAAAGGTGTCACTCAAGTAAGTGGGATAGATTACTTTGATATGTATTTACCGGTCCGCCATATGGCTACGATAACAATTCTTCTTCCTTTAACGTTTATTGAGCGCTATGTGATTCATCAAATGGATGTAAAAACAACATTATTAATTGGAGAGCTTACGGAAGGGATCTACATGAACCAACCTGAGGGGTTTGTCATGAAAGGTCAAGAGAAAAAGTTTGTAAGTTAAAATATATCTCTATATAGCCTAAAACAAGCATCAAAGTTATGGCATCAAAAGTTTGATAAAATGATAAAGAGATGCGATTTCAAGTCAAGTGACTCTCACAAATGCTTTTATTATCGTTTCGACTCAAACTAGGTGGCCCTAGTGTTTTTGTATATGGATAACATTCTTATCCTTAGTTCTGATCTCACAGTGGTTAGAGACATCAAAGAAATCTTAATGAAAGAATTTTTCATGAAAAATATGGGTGTCGTAGACCCTATACATGGAATGAAAGTAAGCTTTGGAGGGAAATGTTTTATTACCCTTAGCCAAACTCACTACATTGAAAAACTACTCTCAGAGTGGGAATACAGTGAATATAAGTTGGTTGAGACACCATATGACTTAATAAACGATTGACACCTAATAACGCTGCAACCGTAAATAAACTAGAGTATTCTAGATTGATTGGTAGTCTTATGCATATGATGACTTACACTAGATTTGACATAACCTACACGGTAGGCATGTTAGCTAGATTCACTAGTAATCCGAAAAAAACCTATTGGGATGTCCTGTCGAGGCTGATAAGATATCTAAGGGGTACTCAAAGTTATGCCCTAACTTATACAGACTATCCTTCAACTGTGGAAGGACATTCGGATGCATCTAGTAAGTGATACCAACTCGACTAGTGGATATGTTGTCACACTAGGTGGAACTGTTATAGTTTGAAAGTCAAAGAGACAAACATGTATTACTTTGTTATCTATAGAATCAAAATTATATGCTCTAGTTTCAGTCGTTGATGAACCAGAATGGATAAGAGATCTGATCATTGACATTCCAATGAGAAAGGTTAATATTACAACCTTATCTATATTTTGCGGTAATCAAGCTGTAAAGACGATAGTCAATAACTCACTCTTTAATGATAAGAGAAGGCATATTAGACTAAAATAGAAAATACTGAATTATCTAATTGAATATGGAATTATCACTTTGATTTATGTGAGATCAAAGGATAATATGGCAGATGCCCTTACCTAAGGATTGACAAAAGACCGCACAATTAAAACTATAAAGAAGATGGGGTTAAAGACTGCATAGGTAAGTTTGAAATCACCAATCTAGTTTTGAATTGTTCGGATCTCATCTAGCCTACATAAGCATTCAAATCAATTTGAGTATCCTTGATAGCTTAGTGTTAGTATTGCGTATGAAATTCTATGAAATCATTCCAAACTTGATGATGTAGCAAATTTCATACAAGACACGATCATTGAGTTATTCCAAATGGATATGAGAATTATTGATATGTTTCTTCGATGGTATGATGCCTTAGTATCATTCCAAACTTGATGTTATGTACCTTATGTAAGGTTCGAGTTTCAACCTAGAGGGGGGTGAATAGGTTGTATAGGACTTTAATAGTCTTTTTATGCGGAATGATGATCTTGTGCGGAGTAGTGCAGTATACAGACTACTCAGGCAGTCTACAGATGAGACTATCTCGTCTTCACTTGAGATTTATGACTCTTTTGAGTCTTTATCTCTATTTGAGGTGTGATGATTTATCAGGAGCAGTTCTAAAAGCAATATGATGAAAGCAGTAAATTGACACAGAGTTTATACTGATTCAGACACTCGATATCAAATGATAATCAAGAACTTGGTCCAGTCTTCCCTTACTGACCAGTGCAGTCAGCCTAATAGGGAAATATCACTATCTTCTTATTTTTCAGCTTACAAGAAAACTCCCTTTCATAAGCTTTCAAACTTGTATGAAGGTAGAAGATCTTAGATCTTTGCACAGCTCTGAATCTTGAGCTCTACTGCAAGAGTTGTTCTTCTACAGACTAGTGATACTTCTATTTTCTGTATCTTCTCGATTCAGCTCACTTGATTATGCCTTTTGAATTTGTATTACTTTTCACGCTTTGCCTTTTTCTCACACAATTCACACACACGCAATGAGTTTCAACGGTTCCCTTTTATATGACTAAAGGAACGAACCTTACTTGTAGACAACCCACTTGCTACTTTAATTTGAATCTTCACTTGACTGACTTCAAACCTTCGACCTTATGCTGACAATCATCTCTATTGCAATCCAGTCTGCTGCAACACCTTGTCTGCACAGTCTGATTCAGCTTTATGCCTTGCCATCGTGGTCCTCATCTGCAAGCTCAGTCCTTCTTGTGAAGCCTTCAATTCTTCTGTTGCTTATACATATATTAGATGTTCATCTTGAGTCCTTATAGAAGTCTGCACCAGGTGATCTGCATCTGCAACCGTGTGCACTCCTACATCTGACCTCAACTGCAACTTCTTACTTGACTTCTAGCCTAAACAATCTAACTATATTACAATTAATACATTTGAGTTTGTTACATCAATTTCTATACAAATGGAGGGATTGCACATTCCTATCACCTTACAATGTGAATGTCATTCCAAACTTAAATATATATTATGCATTGACATCCTATCATTCCAAATGATAGGATTGGTTCTTAATACAAGAAACCAATAGTTCAAATTCTTTAATAAGAAACTTGATGATAATGCTTATCGTAATTTTATGGATCTTTCTTATCATGCGTAATTATACTAAGCTCTTGTTGTTTGAAATAGATATTTTATAGGTTTAAGTACTACTTATTATTGAAATTAGATACTTTATTGTGTATTGTGATAAGTTCATATTGTTAGAACTATATATTTTATCTGTAATTTAGTGGTTGAATTCATTATTAATAAAATTTACATGTTTCAAATTATGAATGGAGGAGCTGAAAAACTCAACCTAGACTTTGATGATGATGACCTACTCGATGAGTAAAGACAACTTGAATGAAGGAGCTATCATATTTTATTTCGTCAATGGATAGTTCACTCATATTTTTAGATATCCTTTCTTTTATATGAGTTTAACTTCGTCTAAAAATCTTTGGATGAGTTTAGGTTCGATTAAAACTCTTTGAATGAGTTTAATTTCGTCTAAAACTCTTCGTTTGTATTGAAGTTTCTATTTACTTTCGATCTGGTTGAATTTTCAAGTTTTCCTATTAAAAGTGCATGATTTTTATTATTATTATAAACATATGTGCCGGATCTATTTGTTACAACTATATTGAAAAACTTAGGAAAAGATTGTTGAGAAATATTATGATTAATAATATATCCTTAAATATAAATTTTCAATATACGTCATTTGTGTTCGATAGATACGATGTATTTTAATTGTATAAAAACACCCTATTACCGTAAACCTAGTGTTTTATAAATACTAGTCTGGAGACGGCAGTCTTGATATTCCAAATTAGATACCTTGGAGGTTATGTTTCAATCCTAGGGTTTTCTCTCAACTGCTCTCAACAGCTATAGCTACCGCCAAATAGAGTTACGCTGCCAAGGATTTACATGACATGCACTTTCAGGAACAGTGAACTCTCTTAGATGCCTGTATATGCTGATATCCACCAGGCATTTAGTATGATATCCTCACCAGTAAGTAACATCTCGTCTCGATGATCTATACCACGCTCTTGGAGTCATGAAATACAGATGAATGACAGCAATGGTGAGATATAGCACCATCTACTGCCTCCATCTCGTCTCGGACAAACCAATGAGCTGCACAAGCAAAGACATTGACATCAAAACAATGACCACGAAAGCAATGGGCTAGCAATACTACTAATTACCAAGGAAAATTGCCCGATTGCTACAGCATTGTAAGAGAAGTAGTAATTTATATCTTGGAAAAAAAATGCAGATGGACATAATAGGAAATGAATTCGAGATCCTAATGCCTTGAGTCTCATGACAGGTAGAGTACAGGAGCAGATGATAATAACAGATGAATACGAGATCATCTTGTCACGATAGGCGAAGTACAGTAGCAGATGAACAAAATGGCACAGCACCAAGATTTAGAGACAGAACTGGTAATGGATTTCATCGTCAGGGGAAAAAAAATCGAAGATTAGCCTCTTAAACAAGACTTCTGGATTTGATGGTATTTTGGCGTCTTAAAACCGAATTGAGAACAACAGAGCGATATTTCTAGACCAAAAATTTCCAAGAATGGTTCTGTAAATTGTTCAGACACATCATAGTTTGCTCCCTTTAAGAAAATTGTTCAATCATTTGCTACTCAAATAACGTAGCTAGGAAAAAAAAAATCTTCTAGGACGGTTATGTAAGCCGAGGAAGCCTGAAACCTTCTTTGGAAATTAAGGATCAATCAGGTGCAAGGATGATGGAGGCAGTGTTATGTCAAAAGGCCTTCACAGCGGTTGCAATGGGGCCATGTAGATATTGCACAAAGTTCCGGACAAGGAATAATTTTTCCCCACAAGGATATTGCACAAAATTGCATAACATATTACCAGACAACGGCAAAGACTAACCTGTCGAGAAACTTGTGCCACCCATCGACTGTCCTGTGATGATTCGACCAGCAGATTTGGTTCTTTTTCTTCAGAAGCAGCAATGAGCTTCTTCCCTGCACCGTTCGTGGCATCGTTATGATCAAGGCTGATGGGCAATTTCTTGCGTTTCCACTGGAATATACACTTAATAAGGCAATCATCAGTGTCTTCTTCAGCAGCACTATTTGTCGAATCAGATACTGGAGCTTTTAAACCAGCAAATTCTCCATTCTGTTCAAGAAGCCCTGCCCGACAAGTTGATATTCCTGAACCATTTTCCATAACACTCACGTGACTATTCAACACCAAGCTGTTCTCCAGTTTTGTGTCTTCGGCAACTACTGAATTTTTACCAGCACCATGGAGAGTAGCAGGCAACATCGCATGGGAATCATCTAGCATTCTTGAATCAGAAACCGTGTGTCCATTGCTCAAGTCTTCTACATGAAATTTTTTGGACAGCCTCACAGCAAAATCAGCTGGTGAAGTCTGAAGATATGGTGCCAGCAAGATCGGCTCCTTCCAGCATTTCCTTGGCAGGAATGATCATAGTCTTCGAGTTGTTAGCTTCTGCCTGACCAACTTGCCCAATCGCTTCGAGGCGATTCGTGATGTCATTTCCTGCTACTTTTGCTTCATCTAGGTCCTCATCCATAGAGCGTCCATTTCCTTTACTAGGAAAAGGTTTCAAGTGATTCTTGTCATCTTCGACAACTTGTCTGCTCTTCACGTCATCTATCTCTTCATCAAGCGGACGATGCCCATTTAGCAAGTTTCCATCAGAAGCTCGAATCCTTTGAGTGCACCCATTTTTATACAACTCGGGCTCCGTAGTTCTGACATAAAAATCATCCCCAGAAAGAACATCCAAATGATCATTCGCATCAGTTATTGCATTCAATGCTGAAACGTTAGTCGTGACAACTTCATCATTATCTTCCCGAGGACTACATGTGAATCCCCATTCCTTTACATCATTTTCCTGCATTTCACATTCTTCTGAGTGAACAACTTCGTCAACAGGAACAATTTCTTCCATGGGTCGCCGTTGGTACTTTGCTAGCCTCTCCAATTCACATTGTGCTTCCCCTAACTCTAACCTTAGATCACCGACTATATCCTGGGCTTCTTGGAGCTGTGCTTCGAGTTCTTCAATCTTTCTTTGTTGAATTTGAGACCTTATCTCTGCTTCTCTCCTCTGTACATAGCACCAAATAAGTAATTACAAACACTTCTAAATTGTTCATTAACACATAAAAATTAAGAAATCAACTCTATCAAAAGCTTAAGCTATACGTTCACCATATAAGAATGAAATACACTGCTTAGGTGACTTCAATGACAGATAAATCAAAGATTAACCTTAAAATCTGTATAACAAGAAGGTTACAAGAAACTTCAGCACATGAGAGAACTCAGCAAGGAACTCAATCAACGATCAATACAGATGCTCACCGTCAATAATCACAACACCGAATGAGCACATCACTCTTACATGTACAACAAAACCTTCATCTCCATATTAACACATCAAAATGTCCGCAGAAACATGTGGCAATGAGAGGAGTACCAAATCAATTATACATATATCAGATCCAAATTTTCCGGGATTCCTACAAAGGCTTCCCTACCAACTCATTGGCAAACAACCACATTACCGCAAAATCATTCATCGTCCGATCTCGAAAACACAATAACAAGCTAAGACTAACGTCGACAACCCACAAACCCTGAACACAGAAACACAATAACACAACTCATCAAAACAACCACCTTATCAAAACCAATCACACAATCAAACAATCACAAAACTCATACATCAATGATCAACCCTCAAACCAAAACCCTTCATACATTCGAATCGATCATCCACTTCGTCCGAACCAAAACCCTCACCGCCTCCTCCTTCGTCTCCTTCAACTCATACTCAACCACTCTCACCCTCCTCTCCGCCCCCATCACTCTCCCCGCCGCCTCCCTCGCCGTATCCAACATCATATCCGCATAAACCCTCTTCAAAGCAGTCATTCTCTGCAAAAAGCAACATAATCCCAATTCAGAACCCTCAAAAGGGTACTCAGAAACACATAACATTCAATCGATTCGAACCGAAAACAGAAATCTAGAATCAGAAGCCAACTGGGTAATCATAGTAGCAGTTGGAATACGTTGATGGTAGTTATTTCAAAATGAAAAAAAGGGGTTTGATTTGTGTGAAAAATCGAAAAGGGTATTTGAATTACCTCGGATTCATCCATTTTGTGAGAATTTTTCGATTGATTGTGAGTGTTGTTGGTTGATTTCGGAGGAAACTAGGAAGAGAAGAGGTTGAGTTTTTTGTGTTTTGGGAGTTGTTTCGTTTGGTTGGTTTGCAGTAGTTGTCTGTTATGAACTGAAAGATGGGTGTGGAAGATTACGTGCTTGCCCCTGGAAGAGAGTAGTATTGCGCCATGGCATGTCAGTGAATCAAGTTGAGTTTAGGATTAGAATCAAGACTTCGTGCTCCTTTTGTTCTTTGATGCTCCGGAACATTTTGAAATTTGTCATTGGTGTTATAAGGCATAGTTCTCAGAATCAGATCAATCCGACCGGTCGAATTAGTTGAACCGTAATCATAATCTGATAATCTGATTGGATTGATCCAATTAAAAAAACGAATAAACAATCGAATCAAATTCCGATTAAATTGATCAAATCCGGTAAAAATAAGAAAAATCCGTCCAATCGAACTAGATATAAAAAAGTATAAAAAATTTTAAAAATATATATTTTCCGTAATTAAAAAAACTAACACATATATTATGTTATTTTTAAAAAAAACACATGTATAAGATATATAAATATATATAATTATTAAAAATAAATCGAATAAAATATATATATTTTTAAAAATTTTAAAACATTATATATCGATTCAAACGATTGAACCAGTGGCCCGAAGGTCTAGTTGTGTCGATCATCGATTCGGATCTGACAATTATGTTATAAAGTGAAACTTTTCATGGTGTTATAACGTATCTACAAAATAATCTATTATTTATTATATTTTTAAATTTAGGAGTGAGATATCATGTATCAGTACATCAAATTTTATGCGAGGATATTTTGAATATTTTATCCTCTCCCAAGACCGCCAAAGGTGATCTTGCAGTCGTTTCCTTCCTGCGCATTGTTGCCCATGTTTGGCTGTCCATTTCCATCTCATTCATGGCTTCGATTACTTCCATTGACCACGTTGCAGGACGTTGTTCGAATCGAATCAAATCCCCACCGCACTATGTTCGCTATCCTCTGCAGCAAAGCTTCGGCAATTGTGCGAATCATGCCAACAAGGCTTCGGAAATCAGCAATTTGTGCAATCTCTTCCGAGGTACTACTTCCTATTGGATCTAATCTTGATATGGAAACACGCGTGTACAGTACATACGCGTGTACGGTAACACCGACCACATCACCGATCACTGTACATTCACCGACCCACGTTTTTTTTTTTTTTATAAAAACGTGTTTCGCAAAACCTGATTCATTCCTATAAATAGATCCTAAGCTTAGTATGTACCTCAGTAATAAAACGAAATATAGAAAACGGGAAGTTTTCCCACCAAATCTCTTACCTCGCCACAATATCCTAAACCAACATTTGGTATCAGAGCATTAGGTAGTGTGTGCAGAGCCGGAGAACCGGTGGTTTGCTGAGGACACTCGGCCGAGGAGATATCGGCAGAGGTGATTACCACAAGCCAGCACGGCCCAAACCCGAACCCCTAGCCAGATCTGTCGAAGCCAACATCGCTCATCGACGTCACCGCTCGGCGTGAAAATCAGGCCGCCTCGTCGCGCAGCAGACACATCAAAGCAGATCTGAAATTTTTTCGATTCAGCAAACAAAAAAAACGGAAGGAAAAATCAGATCTGAAAAAAAAACTCGAGACCCACCGCCGGAGGAGATCCAGCCATTCATCAGACACAGGTGGCCGAAAACCACCAGCCAGCCACAAACACCAAGCCGCAAGCCGTCGCGTGAGGTGTCTAGGCGCGGGGAGCGCGACCACCACAGAGCCCGGAGGAGCCCCGGCACCGCCAGGGGCAGAACGAACTCCATCCTTGTCACAGTCTCTCTCGAGCTGCAGGTGCCGGTCGTCCCAAGCCAAGGGATCGTGACATCGACCAACCAGATCGGAGTCAACCGGCGTCGTTTCTCCCAGATCGAACCGCTGCGAAAGAAGAGAAGAACTGGGGAGAAAGGAAGAAGCCGAAGGTTGAAAGCAGAGGAAGAAGGCGAGGCGTGAAGAGGAAGAAGACGGAGGTTTCTTGGTGAGTGGGAAAAAGCACGGTGAGTGGGAAAAAAAAAACAAAAAGCAACATTACTGTGTGTTTTTTTTGGTGAACGGTGGGAAAGGGTTACGCGTGCGAGGCATAAAGAAATAAGCATCAGTGCATTTTGGTCATTGGCAGAAAATAGGGGATAAAAAGGAAGGATTAAAAAAAGAGAGTGGGAGACTCGTGCGGTGTGTACGAGATTTGTTTGTTTAAACAAACAAAAAGATATTGTGTTTTAAACGAAAGGAAAAATAATTTACAAATAAGTTTTTTTAAAAAAAAAGAAAATTTTAACAAACAAAAAGAGTTTTGTTAAAATTAATAAATAAATAAAAAACATTTTAAAATTCAAATTTCAAAAATGTCAATTATTTCTCAGCAGATGTCGAAGGAGAGCGGCGGAGCGCCGTTCAATTTTTCGATGCTGAAGTCCTCCAACTAAACGGTATGGGCAATAAAAATGGAGGCGATCCTTGATTCCTAGGATGTGTGGGAGGCGGTCGAACCAGCGGAGGATGATGAAGTCAATCCAAGAAAGGATAAAAAGGCGCGTGCATACATCTTCCAGGAAATTCCCGAAAATATTCTTCTTCAGATTGCGAAGAAAAAGACAGCGAAGGAAATTTCGGAAAGCCTCAAGACGAGGTACCTTGGTGCCGATCGAGTAAAGAAGGCTCGGTTGCAGACATTAAAAAGTGAATTTGATGCGCTGCGGATGAAAGAACCGGAGTCAATTGATGAGTTCGCCGGAAAACTCAGTGGCATGTCCAGCCGATTTTCCAGCCTTGGTGCAGATCTAGACGATGTTGCACTCGTCAATAAATTACTCGACTGTGTACCTGATAAGTACTTCACAGTTGTTGCCGGGATCGAACAATTTTTCGATCTTGAGACGATGCCGTTCGAGGAGGTCATAGGGCGGTTGAAAGCGTTTGAGGAGAGAACTCGGCTCCGCGAAAACACCGACAGTGGTGGGAGTCAGCTCATGTTCACCCGTAACGAACGACAGATACCCCAGAGAAACAGCACAGGGAATACTTCGTCATATGATCAGGAATACGGATCCGACACCTCAGACCGAGGCAGAGGCGAGTGGCGTGAACGAGATCGCGGAAGGAACGATCGAAACGACGATTATGGAAAGTGCCAGAAAGGTGCGGGAGGCACCGGCAACAAAAATCGTGAAAAAAGGCATATTAAGTGTTTCAAGTGCGGGAAGATGGGACACTATGCTTCGGAGTGTCGTAGTAAGAGACAGAATGACGAGAGACAGTACATAGATGCTACTCTGGACGAGCCAGCGTTATTGTTTTCCATGTCTCAGGAGGAGACACGAGGTAAACAACAAGACGTCATACAACCCAGAGAAGAAAAGGTGGTGAAGGTGTTTCATCATGGCGAGGAGGAAAAGACATCAACCAAGGATGTCTGGTGCCTAAACAACGGTGCGAGCAATCATATGACGGGACGACGAGAAATGTTCCAAGAACTTGATGAGAAGATCACCGGGGAGATGAGGCTTGGCGATGGCAATGTCGTTCAAGTGGAAGGCAAAGGAACGGTCGTGTTCCAATGCAGGAATGGAGATCAGTATATCCTCCATGAGGTATACTACATTCCTAAACTTTGCACTAATATCATCAGTCTTGGACAAATGACAGAGAATGAAAGCGAGGTGAACATGGTGGGAGATGCCATAAAGGTGTATGACAACGGCAAGTTGCTGATGTTCGTGAAGCCCACATCGAATTGCCTTTACAAGATTAGTTTGGAGTTAGCCAAACCAATCTGTCTCCTAACAAGCTTCGAGAAGTCAGAAGGTGTGGCAGGCGCAAGAAACCCAGCCGATGGTGCAGCTTGTTCGTCACCTGCGGCAGGAGATGGAAGTTCATCTACCTCGATTTTACACATAGAAGTTCCGGGCGGAACCAGCAGCGGTGAATTCCGACGACGACGATGGGGAGATAGTCGACGAGTAAGGACGCGCAGAAAGCGCAGAGCAAATGATAGCCGCCATAACAAATCGAGCATTATTTTCGATCCACAAGATCATGTGGATCTGAAACGAAAGAAGCCTGGTGTCTTCGAAAAAGGAAATTGGGTCATTGCTGAAGATGACATCTCTTGCAAAAGAAATGAGGTTAGAAACCTCATTGGATGCAAAGGATCTGACGGTAGTAAGAAGAAACCCGACAGTAAATCGGAGAAGATGATCGATGAGGAAAAGAGCCGTCTCTTCTGGAGTCATGTCAAGATTAGGGAGGAGTATGTTGGATCTTATCTTGATATGGAAAACACCCGTGTACAGTACATACGCGTGTACAGTAACACCGACCACTTCACCGACCACTGTTCATCCACCGATCACTGTTCATCTCCACGTTTTTTGTACAAAAACGTGTTTCGCAAAACCTGATTCATTCCTATAAATAACTTAGGATTGTAAGCTTAGTATGTACCTCAGTAATAAAACGAAATATAGAAAACGGGAAGTTTTCCCATCAAATCTCTTACCTCGCCACACGATCCTAAACCAACACTTCCCCTGCGATTTATTCGATGTCGGCGGATGATTATGTTCATGGATGATGCTTCTGTTCTTTTAAACTCGGCCATTTGAATTAGGGTTTTAAGCTGCGGTCTTTCGGAAATTGTTTCCCAAAGGCACCAACTAGCAGATTTTTTAAATTATGATTCAGGATTTTAGTTATGTTGCGGTGGATTTGATGCTCCATTGATCCTAATGGGTTTGAATATACTAACATGAAAGTGTATTATTTACAAGGTAAGGCAAGGCCTGTATATCCTCCTCATGGATCTATAACGTATTAGAAAGCTTGATTTTCAAAAGATTATTTGTTTAACCAATATGGGATCACACCCTTCTAAATGCTCTGGAAGGGTAAGAGTAGTGAAGGTGAGCAAGAGTTTGGTCTAATTTTTTTTGCACAATGAATCTATGAGTTGCATAGGGACAAGGGCAGTACTTTTCTATGTCTGATATTGATCTTATTGTGTTGATTTCATGTTTCAACAACCTGCATAGTCTATGAAAATACCAAGTACCATCGGGAGGCCATGATGTGACCTTTTTATCATTTTACTATAGGTTTTTTTTATATTTCCTCCGAATTATTTATAATAATCGGAAAAACACATTTTTCGACGTCAAGTTTGATTCGTGCTATAGGACAATCATTATTTTTTAAAAATTATCATGAAATATTAATAATAATTTAAATTATATATTTTAACCTGACGTCAGTAACATAATTTTCTTTCATCATTTAAACGATAAATAAAAATTTTCAAAATTTTTATTAAATAATATAATGATTGAAATCAATGAAATACTTGCTATGAGATGGGAGCAGTATTCATCAGTGGTTCTTTGATGAATAGTCATTCTATAAGGTGTTACAACTTGCAGTTCCACGGAACTTCAGATTAAAACAAAGAGATACTCCCTTTATCATGATATAAATTTAAGATATACTCTCATCGTCTCATAATAAAAACAACATTTGTCTATCTCATTATTATAAAATAGATAATTCTTTCTTCATTAAACAAAAATTAAATACATACGTAAATTCGTATGAGATATTTGTCCGTGCTTGTTTCTTCAAAGCAGAAAACTCTGACCCCGCTTCAGTAAGGATGCGTTTTGTCTCCTTTTAACTCCGCTAACAATGAGATATTGGTATTATTCACAGAACCACCACATCTTGGTTTCTCGTGATATGCGTTCATCTGTAAATGTCAACAATGACAAATGTTGTAAATAAATGAGAATTTCAAAAAGGGTAAAAAGTAGGCTGCCCCGTAAAAAGAAATCTGTCCCCTTTCTATTTCTATTTCTGTACACAGATAAGAACAAAAGCAAAACTACCATGGTAACAATACATCAGAAAATGATAAGACTACACTTCACATTTTCAGCACCACAAGAGCCTAAATTTATGTACACAGGCAACAAAAACAAAACACCATATCAAACTTCAAAAATTGATAACTAAACAGAACACTAATAGAATATCATGAAATCCATTCTAAGAAAAAAAAAATATTATGAAATCATGAAATAAAATAAACACACAAGCATTTCTCAGATCACAACATGCTTCCATTTTTCATGAAATCAATATTATTGAGGAGATAGCAAACACTATTTGGATATTTTTTCGGTGATTTTTTAATTTGTTAGCCTGACTTGTTTCAATGGAAACTTAGAATATAACCTAAATTGAAAACTTACCTGCGAACCCAATTCAAGTACGGTCCCTTTCTCCACCGAACAACATCCAAATAAAGGTGATTTTGCACATCTAAGGGCATATCATTTTGTTTTGAATATTGTGCTCCTCCATGTAGTCCCTCGCTTAAATATAAATTTAAATATATTTATTTATTTTAAATTTAAATATATATGTTTTATTTTCGTTGTTTTGCAGCTTGTCAGGTAAATGCTTCGATGTATGTTAATTATTATATTAGATTTAAATAGATTACTTTAGATTACATTAATATTAGATATTAGTTTTGTTCTTATTATTTTATATTTGTTCTTTAAGTAAATTGAGATTTTATTCTTTTTTTATAAAATGATTTATCATTTGTGATGTTCGACGTTAGACGAAATTTCATAATTAGTCGAGATATTAGAATTAGATTGGATTAAATTCCACTTATTGGATCATTTGTTAAGTTAAAGAGTAAATCAAAAATCTTAAATCCATTAAAATTTTCGTCATGATCGGAGTGCTGACCAATCCTAGTCACATTGGGCAATTATCCAAAGTCCATTTAAACTTTATCCATTATTACATCAAAAAACCCTAACAAACACCGTTTTGCTTACTTTCAAAATGAACGATATATTCAAAACTTCTGAAGTTATGATGCTATTTTGCTTTGTTGTGAAAATCTGCATCTCATATGAGAAAATATGCGTTGGAGTTCTCACGCGCCATCAAATTTTGATCCTCAACCATATGAAATTTTGATTCTGGGTTAGAAGTTCTTGCATGATAGGTGAAAAATATCTCATTTGAATTTCCTAAAAGGTGAACGAGTAGAAAAACAGGTCATATGCTAGTTAGATGCATTTGCAAAAAGGAAAAACGGTATGTAGTGTCATGATCTGCGCAAGGTGAGATGTGCGACTTGTGTCATTTGATCAAGATTGAAACGTGTTATTTGTTTGTGTTGGCGAAGACAACCCACTGTATATTGTGAAATAATCTTCATTATTTTTTATTTAAAAAAAAAAAAAACTTTTTAAAACCGAGTTTATCATTATCCCTAATTAATGATAAAGATTGTTTTATTATATGTAATTGGTTGTTTTTTGCCGCATGAACGCTTTAACACTGTTAATATGATTTGTGAGATGTATTTCATGGGCCAAAAAGGTTAAGGTCTTTGAGAAGCGCAGTGTGTCCAGTTGAGCCCATGGACCAAATCCTAGCCCAAACAAATGGCCTCATTGTCGCTTAGTTATCCTATGACGCTACGGCCCAAGTTGGTGTAAAAATTGATAATCAGAAACAGATTTTGAAGAACAAAGACTCCATAATGTTGCATCAAGTACTTCCCCAAATCTTGACTGAAAACCCAATCAAGATCAAGACATCAAATGAAGTTATAACTATTATAAGAAAACTGTATTTATATCATTCGCTCGTGTTCATAGAACCAAAGAGCCAGAAGGTTAACACAAATAGAATAGGATCCTTCACCGTTATAACACAACAACATGTTGATCTAATTTGAGATAAACACAAAAATCTATTGTTACACTCCCTGACACAAACATGATGCATTAGTTCACATATAGTAAAAACAAATATACTTCTGTACTTTTGTATTTTACGAGTACCGTATAAAATCTTTTGTAAAGTTCTCTTACTATATGATTCATTAATATTCTGTTTAATTGTTAATCCGTAAATTTCCCCTCTTTTCCTATCATCCCATTGGAGTAGTCTATGCTTAACAAAAGATAACATAATTAAAATGCAAAGTACAAGTTCCTTTGTGTAGGTTGTTATTGTTTTGGCCTAACTTATACCCAAAAGGCCAATGAAGTGTTGGACCAAGCGCATCAAATTATGTACTATTGTTTTATGAATATTTTGTATTTAATTGATTTGGATGAATATATGAACCGGGCTAAGTCAAGCCTACGATCAGCTAGTTATGAAACAACTTCGATAGGATCAACTCAATTCGACTCGGATCATGTTCAAATCCAATCTACTACTTCCTTCGTGTCAAAATTTTTGCAGTGTGTGCCCAATCTATTACTCTCTCAATCCCAATTTTTTTTCCAACTGCACACGTTTCCGGATCACATTTAATATAATCAAATATCTTTTTTTCTAAATTTATTATGAAACATTAATGATATATTAAATTATGAATAAATTTATTCTAACATTATTAAGTATAAGAAAAAAAAACTTTAAAATACGTATCGTTGTAAAAATTATGAGACAGAGGAAGTATCATTTATCTTTAAAATTTCAAGATGTAGCATTTATAACATAGATTTTCATACTAAATATAAATAACCTCAATATTTAATAGCAATAGCATATTGATCATTGATATGAACAATCAATTCAAAATCTACCAATTATTACCACAAAAAAACAATATCCACCAATATCTCATTCACAGATCTATCAACCATATGTCATTATCAAACCATAACTTATCGGATCATCAATAATGCCGCATTTGAAACAATTTAACCAGCAAATATCCAATCTGATAGGATACTAAGGTACACATATGTTAGTATATCTTACATTTCGCATGTTACAAATGCTACATGTGACATCTCAACGACTCAACAACACACAAAAACTTTCTTTGACACACAAATAAAATATGTTAAGTCGTGTTTGGTAGCCATTTTATTTTTCGTTTTATGAATTGATTAAATAGAATAGTTTATTTTATTTATTATTTTTTAAAATTGATTACATGAAATTAAAAAATAAAAACTAAAAAAAAATGTTTTTTGACTTGTGTTTCTAGATTCAGCTAAGTACAATATTTTAGATTATTTTTTAAAAAAATAATTATATTTTGTATAATATTATATAGTTTCTAGTATTGATTTTTATTTTCATTTTTTGAGCAGCCTTACGTAAAAGCCCTCACCAAATCATTAAATGATACTCCTTCATTTCAATATACGTCCAACAATGCGTATTTGTTGATGTAATCTTTAACTCGTATCATTGGACAATCAAACATTAATTTTTTTTTAATAAAATTATCATGAAACAATAACGATAGTTTAAATTGGGTACTAACTTTAATCCTATGTTAATGACGTAATTTTATCGCATTGTTTAGACGAAGAATAAAGCTCATAAAATATATATTGAATCGTATAAAAAATCAAATTATTGGATGTGCATTGTGATAAAAGGAGTATTATTCTAAGGATCCGAAAAATTTCGTAAAATTTAGTTTCATAATAATTAACGTGAATAGTAAATTATCGTGCGTTATAATTTTATTTTACGAGGTTATAAGACTCATTTGACGATATAATAGTGAAATAATACAAAATAAGGATGAAATGAAGCCCTAATATGAAAATACCAAAAAATACGGAAATGCCGTATTTATATGAAAATGATCGGAACCTAATTTTGATAATTATTTTTTATGTCAAATTCTACTCCACCTAAATTAAATTAATTATCCACTTATTTATCGTTTAATTATTTTAATCAATTTAACTTTCTATAAATACAAGCTTCTTGAAAATCATCATCTTCTTTCCTCTTAACTTCTCACAATTATAAGAAAAATACTTCTTACCATGCAAGAGAAGAGTTAAGCAAGAGCAAAAAAGAAGGACAAGTTTGAGGGGGAAGAGGAGAAGTTAGGTGGCAAAGCGAGTAAGACGAGGATCTTACACCATTAATAAAAGAAGGTGATTATCTTGATTAGATATTTTGTGTAAAATTATACTCCGATAAATTTTTATTTCAATATATGTTAAATTCTGATCTTAATATAAGTTGTGAATCTTAAAATATAAATCAAAACGTGCAGATACATCAACCTGTAAAAAATTGATTACATGGATAACTTTGTGGCTTGATATGGAATTATATATTAAGTTTCATAAGACAAGCCTTATATCATTGGAACGATATTAAAGTGTATTTTTTGAACAGTTTATGAATCGGGATTTGAAATTGTATGTAAAGAGTTATAAGATAATTAGTAAAGTAAGATCAAACTATTCTGAAGAAATTGTAAACTTCAACTAATTAACTATTATTATTGATAATATTTTATTGTGAAAACTTTTATTCATTTGAAAGATTATGGAGTCTAGTTTATATAAAATTTTATGGAACAGTTTTTAGAGTTGTATACAAGAAGTTATAGATTTAAATACGTTGAAAGTTCATATTGGATGGAATCTGGGACATCCATTCCAGATGTCGAGAAGCTAGTTCTTGAGGTCGGGACACCCGTTCCAGAGGTCAGAATGTCCATCCCAGAGGTCGAGACAACCGTCCGAGAGGTTGAGATGTCGTCTCAGAATCTTCTAGATTAGAAATGATCGTTTTGATCCTAAATTAATTCTAAATATTCACAAATATCTCTAATGATATTCAATATAAAAAATTATCATCATGCACAATCAAAATAAATATCAAAGGTTTGCACAAAGCTCAGCATCATCTCATAATATTAATATGATTGTTTTTCATTAAGTACAAAGAAATATGTTTAACTCCGTAACATGAACAAATATTCACTAGGGAATGTATTAAGATGTGAATCTTATTATATTATACGATTTGGAGATGCTGCTCTTTGTTACTTAAGGACGAGGCTTATCATGTGCATGTGTAGAACTGTAATAAAAGATAACGTTTAGATTTATTGTGTGTGACAATGCATATTATTATACCAAGAGTATAATAATATGTATTGGAATCTTTGATCGTAATCACTAATTATGACTTACGTAAAATGATGACTATAATATTTAGAACTATGATTTACGATGATGCATGCTAGTATACCAAGGCCTATATAGTTATGTGATGGTTTCTGAGAAATTGACATAAAATGTGTCTGATGTACCTTACTGTTTATCACTTGCTGTGTGCCGTGATGAGATGATGAATGACGTGTTATACTTGTTTTGCTAGTATGATGATGGTGAATGTGTGGAAGGAGTGTAAATTCATAATTGATGAGGTAATTCCGTGGTATAAAACACAAAAAGTGTTGTGTATGTCGTTTGTATTATACAGTAACTTGATGATGATATTCTTTCATCGATCCTATGAAGTCGTTTTGATATTTGGGTATTTCACTGTAAAAGACCGTGAATTCCGGTTTGGTTAATCGCTTTTGCTAAATATGAAGAGAGTTTATTTATGAAATTGAATAAGTCTCGCCATCTAATTGAGATTTTATATCTCAAGCCATCCATGAACATCGAGGTGGAACATTCCTTAAACAAAATATAGGTTATCTATAATTTACAATAGAAGTCATTTCAACTAAAAAGTAGAACTCTTCTCTGATTCTACTTTGGAGTAAAACTTTACTAGTAACACAAAACATTATCTTACAACCATATCTCTATCTACCACAGTCCAAGATCAGACATACATGACTTAGAATCAGTATAATCATATCTCTATCCTCCCACCATGATGAATTGGTGAGTCCTACTAAATTGTTTTCGTAACTTTTAGAAAAATATGGATTCCATATCAAACATTACTTTTGTTTATGTCTTCATATCTTTTTTGTCTTTTTATTTTTATTATCATGAGTTCATGACTAGATTCGAAAGACAACTCCAAAGACATGACAAACTCAGAGTACAAAGATAGTACGTCGATCGTTAGTTATGTTACACCATAAATCATATTTCGATTTGATTCAATCCATAACTGCATATTTCATGTGTCGCAGTAGCATCGTTAATGTGTCACACCTCTTGTGTGCTTTCAATGCGATTCGCGATACCGTCATTGAGAAGGACCTCCCTGCAATGAGTCACCTGTGGCCCTCCCACGATGAGTCAAGCCGTTGCATGCATGCTAAGAGGATGGGGGATGCCCATCGCTCCCTAACTAGTTCCTCAACGATGACTCAAATAATAACATTTTAACAGCCATCCAGACTTATTTAAAGAAATAATGAATGATCCCAATGGATCTAAGAAGGGACATGATCCTTCTTTATGAAAATTCCAAAGGATCTACATCTTATTCATAACCAATCCAAAAGCGACAAAAAATAAATCATTACCACAAGCATCGCCAATTCACTTAGTTTTCCAACTAACAACGTACATTCATGATAAACCAACCATCGTCACTCCCCCAAAAAAATTTTCCTATCCATCGCCACAACCAACCATCACAAAATCCTTTCAAACAACTAGTCACCAAAAACAACCAAGGTTCCAAACCAACCAAATTCATCAAATCAACCAATAGTCAACTCAAATTCAACAACAAACTAAATAATTAAACTAAATCATATAGATTAAATTAAAAAATTAATTCATCAAATTAGAGATTAGGTTTAGAAAAATTATACACTCGACGGTGACGGAGGGTGGTGGCGGTGGCAGTGGCAATGGGTGGTGTTGGGGGTGACCACGGATTTGGCTCGCGGTGACGATGACAGTGACAGTGGGTGGTGTCGGATTCGGGTCGCGGTGGCGATGGTAGTGATAGTGGGTGGTGGTGCGACGAATTTGTAAATGGAGGTCGAAGGGGAAATGAGAAAAAGGAGATCTGCTGTCATAGTATAATACACATTTTACGATCAATTCGATCGCTAAATGATATTTGCGATCGTTTTCAAAATCAGTCGCTAAAAGGCAATTTTCTTGTAGTGTTTGTCTCCGAAAATGAATGAACTTTCTCCTTGGTTGTATTTCAATACAACCTCTCGAATAAACTTTTCACTCATTTACAATCTGACATAATAATATTCTCTTTCAAACTTGCGCCAAAAAATGTCCTGAATAAAGTTTTCCTGAGCTATACTTTGTGCTCGTCTCTATATCGAAATTCCGGTTTTTTTCCCAAAAGCTTTATAAGGGCTGCCAAGTTGCTTCTATATTGTATCTTATTTCATTATACAAACAAAGTAAAACAAACATATTAAGAATCAATTTTTTTTTTATAAAAATAACAGTGTGTCTTTGTAT
Organism: Drosera capensis; assembly: GCA_001925005.1. Lineage (NCBI taxonomy): Eukaryota > Viridiplantae > Streptophyta > Magnoliopsida > Caryophyllales > Droseraceae > Drosera > Drosera capensis. The sequence continues at coordinate 24,011 of LIEC01011325.1, forward strand.
TTAAGACTGTGACTTTTCTTAAATAATCAAACAGTGCGTATTTGTTAAGAAAACAATGCAATCTATTAAGTTAATTATCTATGTCGTTGAATAATAAACAGTGCAACTTATTAAAATGGTTATTTACTTTGACATTAAAATAGTGCACCTTAGTAATTAGACTTGTGTGTCTTTGACATTGAAATAGGTCATTCTTAAATTATGAAATAGTGCATCTTTGTGTTTTAAAATAGTACGCCCGTTAATTTACAACTTATGAACAATGTGCGTTAGAAAATTAATGTTAATGTAGTTGATTATGTTTTAAAACAGTGCGCCCGTTAATTTACAACTTATGAACAATGCGCGTTAGAAAATTAATGTTAATGTAGTTGATTATTACACAATTCGTCTTGTCATTACAGTACGCCTCATTGATGGTTCAACAATACAAAATAGTGTGTCTTAATGAAACAATGATAATTAACATTCTTTTCAATATATTATGAATTAGTGCGACATCGTGGAATGAATTTAGGGTTCAAACATATAACAAACTTGGGACTTGGACACGATGTACTGTTTTTTTTATTGTAAAGGCGCTCTATTATTATTATTATTATTATTATTATTATTATTAATTATTCAAATATAAAAAATGTCAAATTATATCGAATTAATTGATATATTTGTTGACATATATATCAATTGAATTCAGTTTGCTTTATCAAATTTGAAGAACAAACCCTAAATTATAAATTTTATCTGTTTCGTTTAGATTTGATGTTGAATTCAGTGCGTTTTTTGAATTTATTATGATAAATCGATGTTAATCCTTGATTTGAGTTTGGATTTGACAGCAGATTTAAGTTTGTTGTTGATTGTCAATTTGAAAGCGGAATGGATTCGATTAGTGTGTCTTGATTGTTTGCCGTGGTTGTGGTTTGCTAATGGTGGGTTTGGACGGTTTTGATTTGGGATAAGGAAAAGTTATATTTGATGAGAATTATTTTTCCGATTTATATCTTTTGGAAAATATTTTTGCTATTATGTATTTTTTTGGACATTTTTTCTTAATATTATGACATAAATATTGCATGTATTTTTGGATTAAAAAAATATTATTTCTATAATTTAAAAATTAATTTTTTATAAAATAAAATTTAATTGTTTCATTTATTTTTAGGGGAAGAGATGATACACTTTGGTTTGATTCACAGTGCCTTGTCGATATGGGATTAAAGGTGTGACAGTGATGAATATTCAAAAAAAAAAAAAAGTGACAGTGATGATGTTGACCCTTCAGGAAAAGAAAAGGCCAAGGAGATTTCTGGAAAATCTGAGTAGACCGACCATGTCACGCTACTTATGTTTCCTCGATTTCATAATACGTATAATAATTTTTTATTTAGATTATCTTAAATTATTTTCTTAGTTAGTTTTTTATCTAAAAGATATAAAATCAATTATATTTAATTATAATATATTTATTTATTTTTTCATAATTGGACAATAAACCTCATTATTATATTATAAATATATTTTTATTATCAAAATTCATAAAAATTAAAAATACACATAAATTCTTATATAGAATCAAATAATTTTCTATAATTTGAGACGAAAATAATATTATTTATCAAATCTCTCGTCACCACATACTTAAACCCACCACAGCTTTTTCCTCATGTCACGTTATAAACCAACTCATATCATATTGCGTTCATCCTAACCATTCTAAAATCCCGAAAATTTTAGGTTGAATCCAATCCTTGTCCTGAATTATGTGAACAAATAAAAAGTTTTGACAGGTGATGCTTTCAGATTTTGTTACATCCGCAACCACTCACTCACGTCGTTTTGCAACTATTTTTTTCCAAAGCTTAGGTCGTTCTGCACCTTGATCATAAAAGAGAAATGACTCTGTGAGTGAAAAGTACCAGATAAATTGATGTTGTTTTTATAGATTATTAAATGATTGATTATATGACTATAAAAAATTGTTTTCCAATCAAGTTAGCTCCACTTTACCTCTTCAAGTTAGCTCCACCGAGTAATATGTATTTCATAACATCTCTACGCAAAACTAAGCCTTCTTTTTATATGTGAAGAATGATCAATAGTTAAACTATAAAAATAAAACTAATTTGCGACAATTTCGTCGCAAACAGTACTTAACGATGGAATTACGACAAAAACACTATAGTAAAAAACCTAGTCGTTAAATAAATTAACGACGAACTTATTAGAATCCGTTGCAAATTTATGATCGCTCTGTCGCTAATTAGCGGTAGAGGAGAAATCAACCGTAGAACAAATGGCCACAGGGTTTGCGACGAAACATGTATCTGTCGCAAATCAACGACCGAATCCGTCGCAAATCAACGAACGAATCCGTCGTAAATTAGCGGCAGCCATATGCTTACGTTGGAAACTCTTATTCCTGGGACTGCATTGATTTGCGACGAAATCTGTCGTTAATTTGTGACAAAAGAGTGTTTTTCCGTCATAATTTTCATCCTCATTGGCATTGTCATCGTCCTCGTCATTCCCATCGTCATCGTTATCATCTTCTATGTTCTCGTCGTCCTCATCCTCTTCCTCGACCCCTTCATCCTCATCCTCTTCCTCGACCCCTTCATCCTCATTCTCTTCCTCTTCATTGTCATCTTTATCGTTTTCTTCCTCGAGGTCAAATTCAAGGTCATCGTCATCAGAGACAAGTGAGACACCTATATGAGGTGTGTCTTCCTGGAAAACTTTGTTTTTAATGGGCGCATCAATCTCAACCAACTTGTATTTGTCGTGTACATTAAGGCCTCTTTCGGAGTCAAACCAATCATACTTGAAAAGAATTGTTCCATACGAGCGTTCGGTCCCCATGAACTGCAACTCCACGATCTCTCTCAGAATCCCATAAAACTTCATCCCCTTTAACACATACTCGATAGTTCATAGAGGCTTTCCTTGAGCCATAGTCGAATGTGTCAAACAAAAATTCGTTCTTGTAGTATTGCGAATACTTGAACAGATGGTCTTGTGCCTAGGCTATGAATCAAGCCATCAACAGGATTTTTTAAGACTTGCATTCGGAAGGCATGGAGATGACAAGAATTTCAATTATAGTCTCTTACCTAATCAATTTAGTGTAATTTCAAACTTATTCTACTTACAAAGTTTTGAAGTCACGAAAGCCACAGATCTCCAAATTTGCTCCAAACTTCTTGGACGGATCTTAAACGCCGCGTTCTCAATATTTCTGACTCGAATAATCTTCGATTTACAGCACTTGATATACCTATCAAAAGGAACAATTTGCTCATAATTTCGTAGAACAAATATATGAGTGACTTTTAGATTTTGCTGAGATAACGTATTCTTTCTCTCCTTCCTCGTGGCATATCCCCCATGCTTATAAAACACACTTGACAGATTAGGAACATCAGGCTCATTTAAAGCACCACAGTTACGCAGGGGATTTCGAGTCTTTGTGTCCATCTTTTTCCCAAAGTAATATTGGCAAAAATTATTTTGCTCCTTCATAAAATATGCCTCATAAATGAAGCCCTCGACATGTGTTTTGTTATCAATTTTACCTTTCAAGTGAAATAGAAAACTGAAAAGAGATATCATTTAGAATTTGAAACCCTTAAACGACCATTGTGAGTAAAACCCTTGAAAGAGATAATTAAATATACTTCTCGAAAGGATACATCCACCTATAATGCACAGGTCCTATAATTTTTGCCTTATGTGAAAGATGTAAAGACAAGTGCTCCATACAATTGAAAAAAGTTGGAGGAAACAACCTCTTCAACTTGTATAGAATCTTGGATTTGCATCTTTAATCTCTTCATGCCCTCAAGACGTATACTATTACAACACAGATCTTTGAAGAACAATCTCAACTCGATAAAGGATTTCCACACATGAGGCTGCAACAATTCCTTGAATGCTACTAGAAGCAACATTTAAATGCAAACATGATAATCATGACTTTTGAGACCCAATCTCACGAACACACAATCTCAAATTGGATGCATATCCATGAGAAAACTTCAGCATTCTGATCCATTCACATAACACCCTGCACCCATTCTTCCTTAACACATAAGGAGCCTTAGGCATAATCGTTTTCTCGATGCCTCACGTATTTTTCAATCTTTTCAACACCAATTTCGGACACTTGTAATACAATTTGAAATCTTTTCTACCCGCCACCGTGTCTTTGTTCTTTCCTTTTACATCCATTACGATGTCATACAGATTGTCAAACACATTCTTCTCAACATGCATGACCTCAAGATTATGCCTAATTAACAAATTATGCCAATATGACAATTGTAAAAAAATGCTCCTCTTGTTCCAATTATGAGTGACATGGAAGTAATCAGGATTGGAAGAGAACACACGAGCAAACATCTCATCGCCGTTAAAGATCGGGATTGGATCATCATAATCAATCCTATTATTCGAGAACCCGCTTCCATTGGCTCGAAACGGATGTTAACAAGGAAAAAAATGATGATGACAGTCAAATCATGTCTGCTTTCTATCATTCTTTAGAGTTAATGATTTTGGTATGCTCCATATAATAAGGACATGCCAATCTTTCAGTTGTGTTCCAATCAGAAAGCATTCCATAAACCGAAAAATCACTAACTGTCAATTACAATGTTGCCCTCATCTCAAAGGTCTGTCTCACAGTGGCATAATAAGTGGCCTCACCAATCATCTAGAGATGAGTCAGCTCTTCGATCAATGGCTGCAAGTACACATCTAGATTCCCCTTCAGATTCTTCAGTCTTGGAATCATCATAGAAAGCATAATATATGGAATCTTCATGCATAGCCCCGGTGGAAGATTATACGAAGTCAACATGGCATGCCAGCATGAGTACTCAGCCCCGGACTTACTAAAAGGAGCAAACCTATCGGTGCATAGCCCCAAATGAATCATCAACCACAGCCAACAACCATCAACCAAATCATCCCACATCCATGTCTCACCAATCATCCCCGCATCCAACTCAAAATTAACTTAATAATCACATTCATCCAATCTTCCATCAAATATCACAAGAAACAACAGTAATTAAACAAAATTAATCAAATCTAACGACAAATCAAGGAGAGTAAAAATCGAAGTTTGAGAAATTTATAATTTTTAAGTATGGTGGCTGTGTATTTGTATTTCCCCGAGTGACGGCGCGATGCAACAGAGAGATGTAAACACGCACCGATAGCGGCGGGATAATAGAGGAACGGAGGTGGCGAGGCACATGGACGACGGGCGATGAATGGAGGCGAAGCACAAGGGGCAACTGATTTGGGAATTGGGGAAATTGATTCGAATTTCAGGTATAATTATAATTTTGTGAAGAATTATGTTATTCCGTCGCTAATTTGCAACGGTAAATATTTTTCCATCGTTAAATTAAATTTACGATAGGCACCATTTTTTTCGTTGCTAATTAGCGACGGCTGGGAAATTGGTAGTCACAAAAATATGTTTTATTCTGTAGTGTTAGGTTATTTGTGTCGTTTAGCAGATCTTAAATCATGGAAATGATAATAGAACCAAAAAAATTCATAAGAACATATTCATTTAAAAGTATTTACAAAATCCTTTAAAAAAAAGTATTTACCAAGATAGTAATATATTTCCTCAGTCTCATTTAAATTATATTTTTGCATCATCATTCAATACATATTTTGAGGAGGTTCGTTATTTGTATTAACAACATAAGAAAATTACGATACTAACCCAGGATTGGAATACTTAATTTAAATTATCATTAGTGTTTCATTATAATTTTATTTAAAATAATATGTGATCGATTCGCGGATGATTCATAACATGAATAATTTTATTAATGATACATATTAACGTTGTATTTTGAATAGGATAGAGGTAGCATATTTTAAAAAAAAAATGTCTAATTGTATTACATACTTCCTCAATCTCATTTTTATTACAACATTCATTGGATACAGATTTATCTCGTTTCTTTAATTTTAATTTTCAATCGCATAAATTTTTCTGTTTTATTTTTTTCAATTCTTATTCATATAGATCTTTTCAAATAAGAAAATATCACCAAAAATAAATAAATTAGAATACATCCAAATAACAAAAATACAAAATCTATCACAGGATCACATCATATTCGCAATTACAATATCAATAACTATCACACTCCCATATCATCCAATCACACTTCCATATCTTACTCCATCCCCCATTAAACCACATTAATCTCACATATATTTTCCTCCGCCAAAAAAAAATCACATCTCCCATTTCCTAACAACAAACAACAAACACACACACATCAATCCACATTTCCCTTCCCCACATTCCCCTTCCTCTCATTTTCCTCTCCACTCTGTACGTACAATGCTTCCCCCTTCCTCCTCCTCCGCCGCCGCCACCCTCACCGGCGACTCCTCCACCGCCATCGCCGCTGCCGGAGACACGATCATGCTGTTCGGCGTCCGCGTGGTCGTCGATTCCATTCGAAAGAGCGTCAGTCTCAACAACCTCTCCCAATACCAACACCTCATCAACAACAACGATAACAAGGACAACAACAACAGCAAGGACTCCATCTCCGCCGCCGCCGCTTCCGGATACGGCTCCGCTGATGAGTCGGCCACCGTTCCTCGCTCGAACAACAGTCATCGGAAACGAGGTGAGATACACGAGAGCCGAATCGGAATCGGAATCGGAGTCGATTGATGTGATTGTTTTGGTTTTGATTTGGTTTTGATGTTGATTGATTGTGATTTGCGATTTGCGATTTGTGTGGGTGTTAGGAGTGCCGTGGACTGAGGAGGAGCACACGAGGTTCCTGGTAGGGTTGAAGAAGCTAGGGAAGGGAGACTGGAGAGGGATTTCTAAGGATTTCGTCATCACGAGGACACCTACTCAGGTCGCGAGTCATGCTCAGAAGTATTTTATCAGGAGGAGTAATGTTAATCGGAGGAGACGGAGGACTAGTCTCTTTGATATCACCACCGATTCGGTACGGTTTCGATCGGATCGTTTCGAGTACTATAAACTGTTTGTAAGAGATTCTGAGTTGATGTGGTGTGATTTGTTGTGTGATTGAACATTGAGTTGAATTTCATGATGTTGTTTGATAACATAGTGTCGAAAATGTTGATATGGTTTAGGCAATCGGCTGTATTAGGATGATTATTTGGTCACTGATTTGGATGGCTGATTGATTGTCGATTCGTTGATCTAGATTTGATTAACTGGAAGTGATTAATCGTTTTGAACCACAACTGGTTATGAATCTGATCACCGATCCTTGATGTTTATCGATGATAATTGACCTTTGTGTGATAACCATAAATGTGTTAGCTTTGGTTTCAAATAGTTTGGTTAGAATTAGGTTGTGATGTTGAAAATTTAAGCAACATATCTGAGATTCTGATATACGTGACTTATGGTTGAACAGTTCAGTAGATTATGTTTTTTCGATTTTAATTGTGGGTGGAATCTAGCACAAATATCTCATGATCTGTCATGTTTTTTGGTTGCACAGGTTGCTTCAACTCTATCAGGTGATCACCATGTCAATCAAGACACTGCATCTCAATCGCTCCCGGCAGCATCGACACAGGTAACCTCCAACGATCTCTCGGGAATCAGACCACAGATACGTAAACCATCCATGGAAGCAGGCCGATTCCCTCCACCAATGGGATATCCGTCGGCAATCACCCCTGTTGTGTTAGCGCCATCACCTGTGGACAGCATAATGGAGAACAGATGCATCATTTCCACTCCTCAATCAACGTCTAGAGCGCCAGTTGATTTTGATCTGAACATGAACTCGGTCGTCGGCCCATCGTTGTCTCTGAACCTGTCGCTGTCCTCCTCCGCTTCTTCATCAGACATGCAAGATAGATCATCTTCATCGAATCAACAGAAGCAGCGCCCTTTTCAGATCATCCCAACTTGCAGATCTTCGATCATGGGGATTGCATAGGAAGTGAAAATCCCTATCCTTCATCTCAAATTCGAATAGAGTGCCCTGATTTCAAGAAGGAAGCAGAGAGGACTAGGGCAATGGAGGTTGGATGAGGCCCTTATATGAATCAAGGAACCTTGATCTATCATGAAACTAGTTTGTTGTAACAGATTCAATAATATTACCTATATCTTAACGTATAAGTTGTATATAGTTTTGTCGTGCATGAAGTAGTATATAAGACTGCGAACAAGCTGTAAAGTTTCATGCTCTCCTTGTTGTCTTCCACAAAGCACCAAGGATAAGCACTTGCTACTCTACTACTATTTGTCTACCATATCGTCTTTTATTATCCTGTCTCTTCTTTTTGCCTGTTCATTGTTGCTCTTTTGACGGACTCGGCGAAACCAAGAACAAGTCAAGTATGGTGAAGTTATCTGTTGTTTTTGTGTTTTCTGTTTTCGTTTTCGTGAAGGTGATCCTTGCTCTCTCTTATTATTGTTGCATCCAACAAAATAATAAGCATTTGAGAATTTGGTTCTCGAGAGATGGTTCTCGAGTTTGAGAATTGGGTTTCGATGAGCATTTCCCTGACGAACAGTTCCAAGAGGAGTTTTAATAAACCTCTACAAAAGAGATCAGATAGAAGATAGGATAACAATTTGTCGTGTTCACGTAGTCTACGCTAAATGTCGTCCCAAATTTCTGTATGGTGCACGATATTTCTTTGTGTTTATATGATGATGTCGACACAGAATTTGTTTGTTACTTATATGATGGGAACTTTATGGCAATAGGGGCAGCTATCTAGCTAGCTAGCATTGAATATAAGTTGATATTGTGAGATCCCATTTGGACCCCAGCATTCCATTGATTTTTTTTGGTTGCAGGTGGTTGAGGTGCAACGTACCTATCATGTCTGCATATCCACAGCATTTAACTTTCTTTTTTATATAGGCGTTGATATTTTTCTTCCTCCTTATTTTTTTCATTTTCGTAAGCATTGAAACTTTTGTACGACTTTGTGCTAGTGGGCGCAAATCAATGTGGATTAAAAACTGAGGATTGGTATTATGAAGGCGAAGTTTGATTTTATCAAGATAATCTATAAGGGGAATGTTTTTGATAAAATAGTATTTGTGAGTATATAATTTTGACAAAATCAAATTTTGTCTTAAAAGTATCAACTCTTGTCAAATTTTTATATTCTTTCCGTTTCATTTTAACGAAATATTTTTTTATTTGATCAGTTTAAAAAAATTATAATTTTTTTTATAATATAAAAAAAATATCAATTTAATTTCATCTGTTACATTCCACCACTATCTTCTAATATCACAATAAATCTCATTATCATAAAAAAATATTCTTTTTTTTTTTATCAAAATCCACATAAATTCAACACTCGTATAAATTTTTGTGTCAAGTCAAAACGTTTCAATAAATATGAAACGGAGAGAGTATCTTTTTATTTATATTTAGTATTCCTCCGTTCCAGAATAAATACAACAAATCATTTTTTGTACTTTTTAACACATATTTTGAGAAGTTTTATTATTTGTCTTAACAATGTAATAAAATTACATCATCGATTTAGGGTTGAAGTAAATAAATTATCATTTGTATTTCACAATAATTTATAAAAAGATAATATTTGATCGTCCAATAACATAAGTTAAAATTTGTCTCGACAAACCTCTTGTCAAATTATAATTATTTTAGGACGAAGGGAATAGCAAAGAATGGAGTAGTTCATTTGTAAACATCTCTTCCATATCATCACCACTCGTGGATTATACTCCCTCCGTCCCATGAATATAATAACGAGTTGACTGTGTATATATGTCGAGGTGAAATTTGACCCGTCTTACGGGACGATCAATTGATTTGTTTGTAAATTTTTTGTGAAACACTAATGATATTTCTTATTGCGTTGTATAACCTTATTGCGTTGATATTTCTTATTGTGAAACACTCGTGGATTAAATTTTTTGTTCAATGATAAAATGTAGTTAGTTAAAATACGTATGAAATAATATCAAAAGTCAACTATTATAATTTTCATGGGATGAAGATAGCAGAAAATGGAGATTCTGTAAAAGGAAAACAATAAAATGATGATGTGATTAAAAAATGAAAAAATATAAAAAAAAATGTCAGAATATGAGTTAAAATATAAAAATTATAATATAAGATAGAGAAATTCGATAAAATTATCGTATTATTATATTGTTCTTATTTTTCATTAATTATTAATGATACATATGACGTCACTGTCGCTGGGTCCAATGTCTTTGTTAGGAAAAATCTATACTTTCTAACTTAGACATAAGAATTAAAATAAATTCAGTTATACATCATTAATTTAGAAACTTTTGATGCACTCAATTATATCTTAGGATATCATCTTTACAACAAAATTTATATCTTTTTCTAAGATTAGAGTATCTTTTACATATAAACTACATCTAGATCAAATCTTAGGTCATATTTTTGTAACAAAGAAAAGGAGAAAAATATAGAAAAAGAGTAATCGTGAGCTATAAGAGCTCAATAACTTATCGACCAACTTACCAGGGATTGCACGAGAGAAAAAGAAAATAAAAGAAAATGAAAATGATCACTTGGATCTTTTGATCTAGCACTCTGGATTTATCGTGCCAATCTGATAATGACAATTATCATCACAATCATAGCAGTGATTCACCCTAATCACATAACCACACTTAACACCACACAACTACGCTCGAAGTTATGCGCACATCGATACTACAAACATTATCAACGTCATTTACTATCGTTATATCTTTTATGGTATGACAGTTAAAACTTTCATATCAAATGAATTGAGACAATGACACTGTGACAAGACAGGTCCCCATTCCAAGTCTCACGCGTTGTTGCACTCTACAGTTCACTCAAGATTTTATTATAATTATCATTATATCAATCACAGAGACAAAAGATAATAGATACCCTCAGTATTATAATTGTGCCATTGACGACACTTATTCAATTTCATAAGTACGCTCTATTCACTTTTAACAAAAAGGATATCCGCGAAAGGGAATCAGCGAAATCGAAACCCATGTCTCCTGTCGTGAGATACCCTCTTACCAAAATGACCTCACAATGTCGATGAAAAAATATCAGTATCAAGTCACTGTATAACACATTCAACACGTTTAAATCTATAACTTCTGGTATACAGTTTCAAAAATTATTTCGTAAAATTTTAAATAAAATAGACTCTATAATATTTCTATTGAATTAGAGTTTTCATCATGAAACCTGACTAATAATAACAATTTATTCATTTCAATTTATATTTTCTGTTAGATATTACTTCACTAATCCATTCATAAATTGTTCCACATAACTCCAAATCTAGATTTTTAAACTATTTAGGAAACTAGATTTTAAGGGATTTTTATTGATATAAGGCTCATTTTTTAATATTTTCTGTATAATTTAGATTAAGTTACAAATTGATCCATATAACTAATTTTTACAGATTAATATACCCGTATATTTTAATTTATATCTTTGGATTCATAAATTCAAATTATTATCTATGAATTTTATCAGAAACTAGACATGTGAAGCTTCAACATATATTAAAATCAAAATTTATTATAAAGTCTATGATTTTTTATAAAATTTCTAAACAAGAAGTTCACCTCCTCTTATTAATGGTAAATGATCCTTGTCGCCTTACAATCCTTCCTTTTCCTCTTCATTCGTATTAAGATTGTATTTTCTCGTATTTGCATATTCGGGTTGCATTTTATTCATATTTTGTATTCTTTCCCTATAATATCATCAAACAAATCTTTTAATCCCGTAAACTAAATTATAACGTACGATAATTTATTATTCATATTAATTATCGTGAAACTAAATTTTACGGAATCTTCCTGATGCTTATCATATTTTTGTGATGATTTTGACAAACGAATTTTGTATCCTCGTTGTATAAATTATGATGTTCATTAATATTGTGTTTTTATTATTATTTACGAAAATAAATTATCTTAAATTATTTTAATCTTTATAATTATTATAATATTCTCTATGTTTATATATTAATACACTGTAACATTATGTGTAATAAATAATAAAAGATAGAGAAAAAATTTATAAAATATCTGATGCAAGTGTTCTCATGCAGTCAAGAGATTGGACATTAGATATATTTCTTGGAAGAATAAAACCTAGTGTAAATTAATAAGAAGTTGCATTTTTCTTTTTTAATTACGAAAAGGTCGTACCCAAATTTCTTCTTTTATCAATCGATCTTTTTTTTTTTTTTTTTGAAAAATATCCAACGTATTATGTGATCTGCCCTTGTTCCCTATTACTGCTTTCCCCGTCCACGGTTCATCAAATCCCTCCTTTTCTTTCCGATTTCAGTTACATATGGTAATTAATCACCATATAATTTGATTTTCACTTTCTTCTTCTTCGTCTTGATTTTTTTTTTTTTCAGTTTCAATCATTGCTTTCCTTCTTCGCGCATCCATCATGTATGTCGTATACGGTATTTTGTATGTCGTATACGGTATTCTGTATATCCTATTAATTGCTGCTTCCAAGATCGTCGAAGCCTGACAGATCTTTGAGACTTGTTCTCCATTGAAATGTGAAATCGACCCCTCAAGATTGGAGTTCTGCGTGGTCGATTGGGAAACAATATTTGATTAGTCTCTATGTAAGTTTCGTAAATTTTGAATCGGAGACTTTTTTTTTAACTCCATGAAATCTATTTTAGTATGCTCTGCTTAAATGTCAATGGCATTTGTTCTTGCTTCTGCAGTCCTGTGTTACGATGGAGTAAAAGAAAATGCGCTGTTTTTTGTCCTCAAGGCACTGTATTCAGGATGATGATTTAGAATTTTGGGTGGGAAGATCGAGAGAGACCTGTGCGTACTGTTTTTTTTTTTCTCGGGGCACTGTTATCTTCGGGATGATGATTTGGATGATCGGTGGACAAATCAAGGGAGATCGATGCGCACTTTTTTTTGTCCTCGGGGACACTGTATCTTCCGGATGATGCTACTGTGATTTTCGATGGACAGATCGCGATAGATCGATGTGTATTGATTTGGGATTTTGATTTTCAAACGTAATGTATTTATAGATATAAACACTTGTTTGTTTCTAAAATTACAATGATAAACACTTGGGACGGACGAGAGATACAAATACACTGTTTAATCTTAGAAGTGACGGTTAGATTTAAAATTTGGATGATGATTATAAATTATAATTGATTATAATATTTTATTTTTTATTTTAAATGAAGCATGAATAAGATCATAATTTGTATTCTAAAAATTATTAGTAATAAAATTTTTATAATATTATCTATTGGTAATTAAAGTTAAAAGCAATCAATGGGTAATTCTCTCTAAAATCTAGTACTAACACAGTCAAGTTATTTAGCTCCTGTTAATTTGACATGCTTTTTGATTCAGGATTTATGTTTTTGATATTGTGACTTAACGAATTCAAACTGTTTTATATGGTTGTTTGTTTTTTAAAATGAAAAATTAAAAACAAAAATCCAAAAAAAATGAATTTTACTTTCTGATTTCTAATCTTTTTGGACAAAATAACTAAGCTCTGCTTTTCTAATCATCATCTTATTTGATGTTATGATTTTGAATTTGAATTTTATTTTCTTGATTCTACTATCGATTCTGAATTTTATTATTTTGAACATGTATATCAAACAAGCTCTTTTGTAGACTGTAGTTCACTCTAGCATAAGAAGATTTGCCCCAAATAAGTACAATAGCTTATATGTTTAAATTTACATGATAGAATTATCAAAAAAAAAAAAAAAATTGCATGATAGAGAAGTCGATTCTCTACATTGCTTTAGTCGTTTTTCCTCTGATCAATTATTATAACTAGGTTGAATAATTCACCAGGAGATGCAGTTTTTGTGAAGGACGATGATGAGGAACCAAATATTTCAATAGATTTCAACTGATATCAACGGACCAAAAATAGAGAAATAATTGCATTACATTGGATAGAAGAAAGTTCTCTACATGTCACATAAAATTCAAGATCAAATAATTTTCAGAGAATCACTTATCCTCAAAGTTGGGGAACCAAATCATTGATTGCAATTAGATTTAGTAGCATCAAATTCAAGATAGATTAAGATAGGAGTTACCCGTACGAAAGCTTATAACTCATGGTCACGGCATAAACAGATAATGGATAAAGGCACATGCATTTGTTAAATAATCAAAATTCTCCGTATCATTAACACAACTTCAATTTTTGTTATATACATTCGTACATCTCAGATTTTTAATAAACTTGATTTTTCAACAATCTTACTATAACGAACTTGTAACATCTACAGATGCTTGTACATGTAGGTGAGCAACCTTTTATCTGTGACGTTCAGCAAAACATGTACTCTAGATAGCTCACTAGATTATATAGACGATGGAGAACTGCCGTATTATACAGGACACGGATAGCTATATTATACAGAAGATGGATAGCTATATTATACAGAAGACGGATAGCGGGCAACGTATTACATATGATATGAACTTAAACAAAGATACAGTTAGGAGGCGACGTAGAATGATGAATCATCATCTGTTGATGATCTACGAACAATAGACTAGCTGATTAGGCAGCTTCATCTAAATGAACAATGATATCACAGATCTCTTTATATTGATCACGAAGTTCTGAAACCCGGTTCCAATGGCATATGCAAGCATCCAGGTCTTTGTGCAGGTGCATAATCTCTTGCTTCTTGCGTGCCATAGAGCATGGCTGTAGCGTCGAATGCTGGCTGGGAAATCTGATACAGAAATAAAGCTTGGATTAGAGCGACAACACTGACAAAAATATCAAATGCCCTCAAACAGATCCGGTCCATTGATCATCCTGGCGTTGGAATGATCTGCCTCACATTACATCTGTCCATCAAAAAAGACTGGACCGAGATTACAAAGCTATATCAACAATCTTACTACCCGATTGTACACTAATCTGAAATTTACAAGGTTTCTAATGCATTGGCAATTAGCATTTCCCATGAAAAACATGAGCCCTTAAGATTTACCTCCTTTGTGACAAATCCGTTGAAGTTTGGAGCCATCCCAGAATCGACTACTGCCTCGAGCTTCATGGATAAGAACTGGAATAAGCAAATGAATAGCAGATGATTAGATTAACCACCAAAACGAAAACAAAGTTTCAGCACGTAGGCAAGATACAAGTTATCCATGCAGATGTTGGGTATTGAGAGCCTCATTATACCGTGCTCATAGTTAAACGACGCATGCATAACATAGCAGGTCTCCAAGATTTCTAAGCAGTTACAAGGCCAAGTTACTCCTTTTCAAGTCCCACAACATCCGATTGAGCACACAGATCTTCGTGTCAAATACTAAATGACAGAAAATGTTTTATCCCAGTGAGTTGTAACACTGCTACCCAACTCTGTTAGTCTGCTCTTAAATGGTCGCATGACCGCCCATGCTAAACATCGCTTGACACGACGATTCTTAAGGGGCTCAAACAAATCTAGGTTAACATGCAGAAGTTAAAATCTCAATCAGCAATTTGTGTATTTACCTCAACCTGCCATTGGAGCGATTGTATATAGTTAATAATCTCATCCAGAACAAGCGCTTTACCAATAATCTGGTACAAGAGAGTTCCGCAAATCAATGATAACACAGAGAATTTCCATCAACAAAGAGGTATCAATGAATAAAGGACAACATAAGAGACACAGGATGCCTGCCGCTAGAAAATGAGAAATCGATCAAATGCCATATGACACGTAATTCATATCGTGAATAAAGTCCAGAAACCTTGTTGCATCCAGGGACCAAATCTTGCAAAATCTTCATTCTCTCACTAATCTTTTCTCTTCTAGCCTGTCAGTACATGGATTGAGTAAGCATCGACCTTATTAAGACAAGATAACATAGTTCAGCTAGTTCAATACTCCAACAGGAGCGAAGGACCCTCTGAGACTCCTAGTCTTCGGATCCATAAACCAAAAAGAAGCAGCATTACCAAATACACAAGTGTGCACATGAGACAAAGATTTGCATGGAAAGCCCTTCAAGGGAAAGAGATCCAATAGCTACCATGGCGGAAATCATCAAGTCTGCATACTTTATCTCAACAACTTCTATATAAATCGGATGTTCCTCCCCTTCTAACAAGTTACACAGCTTTTTGTTCAAGGCAGGCGGACTAAGTGGTAAGCAATTTTCCCCCAACCATGTGGTCAAAGATTCGACACTCCTTGACGTTATCAAGTAAACCATCTTTCTGAATTACAATAGGGGTAAACTATGTATAACTTGTTCTGCCTAAACCATATATCTGACAGGAATATCTAGGTTAGAAATTAGAATACAAGAAAGAGTCATGACCAAATATATATCTAAGAAGCACTCCTGATATGGGACTAGACTCGTCACAGTTGTCTTTGTGAAAACTAGAACCACTTAAAGCCTGGGTTGATCGATCCGTATGCCATTAATCTCCTTTCCGTCAAAGTCGCTATATATTTGATTAGCCGTGTACTTCCATTCATGCATGAAACCAAAAACAAACGTAAAGCCAAGGCCTAAAAAACGGGTAATTACTCTCTCGGCAAGACTGTGGCTATCAGTAGCTTGACCCCTCCTCGCTCGGACATGATTGTAGTCTTTGGGTGGCTCTTGTTTTATATTGCTTTTCTCCATTGATTCACCACAACCTGATGAACTCTCACATCCAGCATTCGAACCATTATCGCCCCTACGTCCTGAAGATTTGATTCGCTTAGCATTTGCTTCATCCTGTTAGAATTGGAATCCCAAAGGATCAGATACCAAAAGAAATATTTTAAGTTCCAGCTCATATTTCATCAGAAACGCGGTCTGGCACATACATGAATCAAAACAGTGACAACAGCACCAGAAAGTAACCGAGAAATCAGCTGGCCATACTCCATAGCGAACATTTCAGTATAGGATAATTGAATCTGATTGGCAATCCCTTTACAACCACAAAGATGACCTTTTAATGTACTAAAGTTCTCGAGTAAAGTGGAAGGTGGAATAAAGTTGCAAATAATCGATTTAGCAGGAATCAGTAATGCTTCCGCGATGCAAGAATTTGTGCAGCTTCACTGATTCCATAGAGCTTTAATGGACGCTTTTCATCACAATAAACACCCACCATAGATCTTGTGAAAGGAACAGCTGACAGCTCATGACAGGGACTATCATCTTAGATTACATACAAAACCACACATCGTGATCGAAATTTAAAAACCAAGCAACAAATAATCTTTTTTTCAACAACGACGCGACACAAAACTCTTCTAACTTTTGAATCAATAGTATACTTGGGATACAGCGGACAGATGAACATGGATTACATGGATATCCTGTTCTAAACTGTCACGGCGGAACTTATAATAACCAAAGTTCAATTCAGAAGAAGATCGTTATCATCTCAAAATACTGGATTCAACCTAAAACCAAGAGCTACAGGAGAGGTTCATATGATCTATCCATGGCGTTGTAGAACTTTTTACACTCTTGATGAGGGTTTATTACGCCCCTTCCTGTGTAATGCTACTTACCATAGGCGCCCATACACATAAATACAAAACCTTCAAACATGGGGTAAAACCCAACGCCAAAAAGCCTTCAATATTCCAATGTAATTTCCACACCCACATTATAATATAATCAAGATGACAATTGGATGCCTAAGCCACCTTGACAACCACCCAAGTTGCATCAAACACACACACATTTAAGGCAACAAAGGACATTCACCCTATAATGAATAGATTTTTACCAATACATTGCCACAAGTTGAATTATAACCAAGCTTTGATGAACCACCATCAATGGCATCCCTCCTCCTCTTCCCACCACCACCATCACCACACCCGCTCCGCTCCGTCACCGTCGAGCCGCCGCCATCATCCACCACAGACCCATTTCCACTCCCACCATTCACCACTCTCCCACCACCACAACAACCACCAATTCCACCCTCATCAGGTGGCCAAATCTCAGCCAATGAAGGATTAGTAGTTGAAAAAGACCCTTCATTGATCAATGGAGGCTCCATAATCTCACCTCAAAACCCTAAAACCACATCAAAAACCCTACCAATTCACCAATTCCACAAAAGGGTAGTCCAAATTTAGGATCTTGGCATTGACCCAGATGAGCTCCAGGGCAATGGAGATGAATGGTGTGAGAATTGGGCAAATGGGTTGATTCAATTGGGTGAATAGTGAGATTGGAGAGGTGATTTGAGGGTGTTTATATGGAGAAGAGAGTGATGAGAGGGTGAAGTGTGGTGGAATGAGAAAGAGAGCGTGGGCTTTCCTCTCTTGGATCAATCCTTGCGACAATGCTTTTTCACACTTCCAGAATTGGAAACGTATGAGATATTTTTGGTTGTTATACTCTAACATTCACATCTTAATCATAACATTCATCTAATCATTTTGCGATGAATATAAAAAGATGTCCTTAATAAATATTAGTAGAGCAAATCGAACATGAGAACATTGTCCAATTATTTTTTGAGGATATTTATACATCGGTTTTCGTGCGATTCATCGGCATGAACTACTTGATATACAGAATCGTTAAAACTAATTGAAACTATATCAGTCCTAAAACACTTTGCCGGACCACCATACACTTCTTTCACTTGTCTAGAGTTCATATTCGTGGTAAACTATATCGTCAAGAGTCCAAATTTGTGCCGATATTGTAGAGAACTCACATTTATGTTATCCAATATACAGTATCATCTCTTTTGCCTAACTCTACTAACACTTCCCTTACTTGTCATTGCACCAAAGACAACTTAAATTTCATTTGACCCCACTTGGCTACAACGAAAATTACCTAGCTTTGCCTTAGTGGCTTAGTTGCTAGTTATTACTAATGATGAGTTGAACATATCCCTAAGTCTCTAGAAAGACACTCTTTTAGTATTCCAAATTTAGTTAGTAGTTTTTCGATGACGATTGACATTGATTTGGCCCCTAATGTACCTGACTTAGAACATTAAATGTTACGATAATATCGTTTTGGTAAGCAATAGGCTCGCATGAAGTGAACCTCGATGGTCTTATAGTTCTCATTAAGGTGCATGATACGTGGATACTATGTTTTTAATGAATGTTATTAGTCATTATAAAAAAACCAATGTTATTAGTCAGTAAACTTTTTCTTCTTTTAAGGTCTTTAATATTAGGATGTGTTCGGCTGCAATATCATAACGCAGTCGATGAATCTGTCAAGAGCAAATGAACTACTTCTCTTCTCAAGAATAAGAAAAAAGCAAAGCAACGAACCTATATAATCTCGTCAGGTACAGGATGTGCGGAAGACGAAATGTACGTAGCTTTATTCTTCTCAAGAACAAAAAATTATTTGTATAATAAGCAAACACCGATAAGTGTATGAGCCGATTTACACAAAATTCTAATTGTTTGAGCATCCGACTATAGATTATATCTGTGATATTTGTCACGAGTTAGAATTTGGAATCAATCAACGGGACATCCGTCGGGGACCTATGGGGTTCAAACACTTGTCGGAACAGCTGCTGCTTTGTATTTAAGTTATCGTTTTGGTTTGGTCATTCACGTGGTTTTGTATACTACGTATCATATTCATCTCAAACATGAACTCTGCGTACTGAACCATTGGATTCTTGCTTGAACAAGGAAGTCCAAGAAATTTTCGCCACCTGATATTTAGATGGGCTGGATGGGCATAAAACAACAGACCGTGTCTGGGAAGACCCGGTCAGATTTTCAAATCATTGCAAGAAAAATGACTGTCGTTAATACTTTTTTTGTGTAGGCAGTAATCTGTTGATACACAGGGTGACCTCACAAATAATGAAGAGATAAGAGCATTTGATACACGAGGAATCTCACCATCTGATCTCTGGTTACATAAGCCTGATCTTATTCAGATGTTGAAGGGTGTCTCATTCATGTTTCATCTCCAATGGCCGCAGCGATGCCAATGAAAGTAAAGGAAGCTGACTCCGAGAAACAATGAAGGAATTCCATGTACCGTCGTGCACCGCCCTCATAGAAACACCCTAATGTGCAGCTCCGGAGAATGTATACGATGCAGCAGCTCGCCTGCAGGAGCTTGTATGACTGCTGATCTGTGTCCAAGTCAAAATATGTCAAGTTTTCGATCGTGTTAACATAATCGTTATCCAAATGTCACAACATTTGCTTCGGAGACTGGTAATGCGCCGTGTGATAGCCTTTTATGCAACCGAATTGGCAGAACTTTAGACTGTGCAAGTATTCCGTCATGGTTAGGGCAGTCAAACCAACCCTCATACGAGTTTCTGGTGGTTCATTCCTTGTTACACATTGAATCACTTAGAGCATGTCCAACGGGACATGCTATTTTGTTGTAAAGGTAGTTATATTTGGGAGATAAATAATGTCAATTTGTTATTATTTGTCAATGCTCCTCTTATAATGTTATGCTATATTTTAACATCGTCATGTGATCGATGGTCATAACTAAACCACAGGAGGTCATTGAATTTTTTCCCCCCTTTTTACTATTGAGATTGTCTCCAAAATAATGAGTTGTCAAAAAATATCAAATGCATTTCGATTATCAAATATAACAATGAATTTGATAAATGTCAGATTTCACCACTGTTTGCTGATTTGGAGCTGATAGAATCAGATCATACTCGTGATTACGTTTTTCCTTATTTCAATTAAGGCTTGGGAGTTAGGACACACGTCATTTCATTTCCTAATAATACGTTGTGAAAATCATTGTTTTAAATATCCTTGCTATGGGTCAGTATATCACCCAATATATCATTTTGGGTATTCCATCCGTTTTGAGATTTTTTATTATTATTTTTAATGATGTCATAAAATTATTTTTTGGATTATAACTAAAATTCACAACTTAAATTATCATATAACTGTTATCCAAAAATTTTACAAAAAAAAACGAGAAATAATTTTACAAAAAACAATATTTGATCGTCACAAACTAAACTTAGGATGTGTCGTTATAAAAACCAATGTTTTCAAACCCGGATAATTCATCGAATTAAAAATCAAACGGACGGATGGATAACGGTTCAATCGTAATCGAACCATTATCGAACTATGATATAATAATTATATTTATATGAAACCATTGAGGATATCTTAAATACAATTAAATGAAATAGAAAGACAAAATACTCAACACAAGGGAAAGAAAAAGGCCAAACATAGGACTCTTATGTTAACTCTCATGAATGAGTAGGATTTTCGGCTGATGAACGGGAGTAAAGCATATCTACACCCTTGAATTGGGATACAACAAAGTTGATGTCCAAAATTACAGCAGAGAATCCTGCTCCCTCCCTCATGGATCACATGTTGTCTTGTTGGCCCAATAAGCCAACCCCAAAGAAGTCAACTCCTTCCTTCTTCTTCCACCCTCTCCAAGTCATCTCCTTCATTCTTCAACCCGTGTAGCCATTGTCATAGGCTTATTATTTTCAAGACCGTACGATACCTAGACATCGAAGGCTCCCTCGGATCGTTGCACCTTCCCTCACGATCGCCTTGCCCACCTCCCCTTCGTGTGGCAAGTCCTTTGGTAACATGGGCACCATGACCTCGTTTTTCTCTAACAACTTCATCCTTCTCGACCCCCATGGTTAGTTGCATGGCTGAAATTGTTTTTGCCTTGGAGGACCCTTCTCGAATCAAGGGCACAACAGTTTCTCCTCCCTTACATATACACATGGTGTTGGTAGGTGGAAAAGGCACCGCCTTCGCTTTGTCCATGAACTCCAGACCAAGAACTACGACATATTGTTCCAAAGGAACAATGTAGAAATCTAGGAGTCCCGTCCACATACCAAGTCTAACCTGGACGTTACTAGCAACACCATGTATCTTTTTGGGAGAAGAGTTCTCCGTCTCAACCCATCCGTCTCTCTTCTTATATTTGATGCCTAACTGTTTCGCTTCCTTGTATTCGAAGAAGTTGTGCGTGGCTCCCGTATCGACCAAGGTTTTGGATTCTTTCCCTCCAATCTTGGCTCATACGAACAACAGCTCATTCTTGGATTTAGGCACTTCAACCTTTGCGGTCATGGCATTAAGAAGTTGAAGCTCTAAGGCACCCATCTTTTGTTCCACGAGTTGCCTCGACCCTTCTTCCTGTTCCGCAATCATGGCCGAGTACTTCTTCTTCATAGGGAAATCACGCACTTGATGCGGTCCCGTGCAAAGAAAACATTTCAAGGGTTTCTCACTACGCTTGTCACTCTTTTTCTCGTTATGGAACTGCTCCTTTGCTTTGTGGGATTTGGATGTTCCTCTGTTGCCATGATTGTCCTCTCCCTCACTTTCGCCCTCAAGCTCCTTTAGCTTCCGCTCGGGCCTCTTGTATTCCACAAGACTTTCAGCAATGGACATAGCCGTGGCAAGGTCTTGAACACCCCGTCGTTCTAGCTCCAACCTTGTCCACGTGCAAAAGCCATCCATAAATGCAAAGAACGCCTCGGAGTCGGGATAGTTTGCAATTTCCAAGAGCAACTCCGGGAACTCCTTCACATAATCCCGCAGGCTTCCCTTGTGCATGAGATGCCTCAACCTACTCCGCGATTCCCGCTTGTCATATTGAGGGAAGAATTGCTTCTTTAGCTCACTTTTGAAGTCATCCCATGTGTCGATGGTGCAAACTCCCCTTTCAACATCCCCATACCGTCGCCTCCACCATAGCTTAGCGGTATCCTCAAGATAGAGCGTCGCATTGTCTATCTTGATGGCATCCCCCGTGATGCCAAGAGCCCTGAAGTATTGCTCCAGGCTCTATAGAAAGTGGTCGATCTCCTTAGCATTCTTAGCGCCATTATACACCTAGGAACGTCCACCCTCGAAGGAGAAGGAGTTGGGCTAAACGTTGATGCACCTTTGTCTTGTGCCACCGCTAGTTTGAAAAGAATCATCTCCGCTTTTAGGTTGCCCATCTCCGTCATAACCCGCATGAGCTCTTCTTTAAGAGCTATATTCTCTTCCCTAAGAGAATTAAGTTCTCCAATGAAGAGAGTTCGTAGAGCGTCACCTGATTTGGAGATATCCTCAACGACTAAGTTCAACTGACCTTGTACCTCTCCACGAAGCTCACCATGCTCCTCCTCGAGCGACTTCATGCGAGAGTCATGCTCCTCTCATTGAATATCAAGATCGTAAAACTTATCTTACCCATCGGTAATCGCAAGCTCCGCCCTTGCGAGTCGCACCTCCACATCGCCCATGTCTTCCCTCGACATGGTTTTCTCTACGGACTGTGATCTCTTCTTCTTTCCCTTCTTATCTTGCTCAACGTTGCCAACGTGAGTAAGATATCTTGCCATCTTTACTCGAGCGCAACCTTTCCCACAATCACCCTTCAGCTATGATACCACTTCCGTGAAGTTGGATCGTTGCTTTGATATCACTTGTCACGGGTTTATTGTTTTCAAGACTGTTCGGCACCTAGACACCCTTGCCTCGTGTCTAAGTTCAGCCTTTCCTTATTGAGACTAACGCTCATTGGAACGCTAGTGAAGATGAGAATGAGACTTTGGGAACACTTGTGTTTGGAGAACTTGGGTGTTTGTATTGCTCTTGTGTGTTTACAAAGCTCTTGAGGATGTTGGTTTGCGAGGATTCCCGAAGGATGGGTTTGACAAATGAGCCAACCCTTCCTTATATACACCTTCATGGAAGAATCTAGACCCCGTCTCTAGACTCTTCCTTACCCTAGGTTTTACAAGACTTCTCTATAATTATCTAGAAAACCCTACCAAACCCTAAATATCTACGACCTTGGAAAAGGGTGGAGAAGAATCCGGAACATGAGCTAGCTTTTGGGCCACTTTGGATTAGGCTTCATTTCGAATCGCACCTCAAATTAGCTAGCCCGTGTCATTTGGGATTGGATCGTTTAGATTCGCATGAAGAGGAAATTAGGAGAAAGCTGTAGTTGTTTTCTCCAACTAAATCGTCCCAATTCGAAAAAATCGTTCCAGGTTGACGGTCCGAACGGTTCAATCGATGGCTGGCCGGTTTTGTATTGTTTCCGCAACAGAACGGTTGGCAAGGGTAACACTGATCGCGTTGATGACCGGGTGGTCGGTTTTCGGTCCAAACGCCTCATTCGATTCGAGTTTCAAAATATTGATAAAAACAATGGGATGACGGATATAAATGTAAAAAATAACATTGCAACATTTTCTAAAAATTTGTAATGTTTACAATCGTTGATACATAATTGAGTATCAAATTTATTTAGATATAAAGTTAATTTTGACTTATTTGGTATTAAAGTTTTGTTTATTTTGAATTTGATTAGTTATATACTTTTGACATAATATTTATAATTTATATTTGATTTATTTAATTTATAATAACATAATTATCACGTACTATATATTATGGGTTAATGCATCTTTGAATGATCGAAAAGCTAAAAAAATATAATAGTAACAAGCCCTATCAAGGGAGGATGGTTCCGTTACAACAGGGTAAAAATTCCTAACAAGAGAGCAAATTTTACCCAGATCCAACCAACCCAGAAATTCTGATACCAGAACAGTAGTTCTTAGAAGACGTGCCGCGACATTTATATAAGAGAACACCTCTAGTGGGTTATCCATCTTTGTCGAGCGTTATTGAACAATAATCAGATATGTGAACTAATCGTCTCTCCAATAACATGCTTTCCGTCATAGATTCCTTTCGACACTCAAAAATTGCTACTTGAATCTCAACAAATCACCGTTGCTGTGCTCCAGCGACGTCCGGGCTGCAGGGCATTCTGGGAAGGGGACCCTTCTTACTCGCGATCACCAAATACCGAGCACTAGCTCAGAATTATCCATGAGCTGAGCTTCCGATTAGATTGATATATCATACAACTAGCACGCCTAAGACGGAAACTTTGAATAGGTTGGCAAATCCCCAAGGTTGGTTCAGAAATCACCTTTGTCTTCGCTCTTCGTAGAAACACCAGGTCCATCATCAAAACTGGACCCTGGTGCAGCTTCGTTTAGATCGAGAAAATGCTTCCCTCCAGCACTAGCTGATATATTATGACCTGGGCTATTCAATTGCGTAGTGGAATGGCTTTGCTCATTCTTGATGGGATGGCTTTCCCCCGGTGGTCGTTCATCTTCTTCCTCTTGACTTATTGCATCCTCGCCATCACAGTCATCTTCAGAATCCCAGTTTTCCATATAATCATCCTCGTTTTCACTCGGATCGGAATGCCCATCAGATGCTGATGCTTTCTCCCTCTTTGTGCCCTCGGGCTCGGATTCTGAGAGCTCATATTGTTGATAATTGATGTGGTTCCTATTTGACCTTTTACTCCGTCTCAACCCCGCCTCGAGCTCATCAACTGATCTCAATTTCGTCCCTCTCCTAGTACAGTCCGGCATGGGCTTCAACCCTCGACGGGGCCTATCACTATCTCCGTCCTCACTCACGCTTAATGCATCTTCTTCCTCTTCTAATTCTTCTTCTTCTTCAATGTTTTCATCGCTGTACTGATACTCCTCATCTCCTTCTGATCCACTAGAAAGCTTCCTCTTCTTTTTCCTTAGTCTTAAATATTCGTCGTCATACACAGCTTCCCCTACAATGTCATCGTCGCTATCAAAATCCGCGTCATTCTCAGAAGTGGCTTCCACAAATTCTCTTTCCGAGTATCGCTGAGGCCTTTGTCTTCTCCTGTTGCTGATAAAAGAGCAAAGGTCAATACGATTCGAAAAGAAAACGAGAATCAAATAGAGAGAACTTGAGGTTTCGAAGTTTATCCACCTTCGATCCAATTGATAAGAGGCATCATCTTCATCCATTTGATCGTACTCGGGAGAAGGTGTGCTGAAAGTGACACGTGGAGCACGAGAATCTTCACTCCACATGCCGTTAACACCACGCTCAGATCTGCCAACAGTTTCTCTCCTACTAGATGGCTCGGGAGATGAATGCTTTTTCCTGAGTACTCAAATGTCAGCAACAAAACTATTCAGCAGGAAAGTTAGTGCAAGTTGATGCAAGGCAAAAGATACATACTTAGTGACTTTGATAGCTTCGTTGATCGAACGGTCGAAGTCATCTGTCATGACATCAAGAATGAATCATCAGACATGAAAAAATGACAATACAGCATCATCAGTGCCCATCACATAGAACATCCCTAAAGAGTGCAAGCCGACCATTCTTGCCGAACTATCATATTAATACTATAGTTCGGAATCCTAGCCTTGCACAATTTCAATGAGACACATACTAACCGAATGTGTAAGTGACAGGTTTTCTGTCACGAAGAAAACGCCCTGCAGCCAGCCCATCCATATTCACCAAGTTATCAAGCAGGAGAGCCTCCCTCTGCTGTTTCTTTATCAGCTTTTCCTTCCTCTTTATAAACATCGAAAGGCCAATCAATCACCAAATTATCATAGTAAGGGCAGCTAGCAGCGAAGGGGAAGAATATCTGGCGAAGCTGTAATGTAGTACCTTGACAATTTTCTCAATCTCAGGAAGCATATCGTTCTTTAACTTCTTACCGAGGGAAGCTTCTGTTCTATTTCTGCTTGTGAAAAGTTTCTCCTGCAAGAATAAAGCACCACATGATACTTCTCTTTTTTAGACAAAAACCGTGATGCTGAACGCATAACACCGTAATATCAAATAGATAAGAAGAATACAAACAACAGAAAAAGCTTCTTTTCCAGATCCCTGGAATAGTATCAACCATTATCCATGTGATTCGTGATCAGATTCATCTGAGTAAAAATAAAATAACAGGTAACAATTGCTAACCACGAAATAAAAATGAAACTTACGGAAACATCT
Source organism: Drosera capensis (assembly GCA_001925005.1). Taxonomy (NCBI): domain Eukaryota; kingdom Viridiplantae; phylum Streptophyta; class Magnoliopsida; order Caryophyllales; family Droseraceae; genus Drosera; species Drosera capensis. Next base: position 50,906 of record LIEC01011325.1, read on the forward strand.
TGAAATTCATCTAGACTGGTCGCCACCGTTTGCCACTCATAAGATGTACTTGGAAGGACCTGAGAACCCTTCATCTTCACCCTCTTTGTCTCTGTCTTTCTTATCTCACGATATAGCCTGTGACCAATTATGGGGTCTTCTTCAAACCTGCATCAATCGGACAAAGGTTAATAATCAAGAGCTGTGAATCACAATAACTTAGATTTTGTAGATCAAGATAAGCTCAACTACAATACCAGTAGGAAATCCCATGTGAATCACCGCCGATTCGATCTTTACAAAATGCCGAAAGGTGAGCACCGTGTTTAATCGAATCGTCAATGTAGTTTCTGATGTCTTCTTGCTGCACAGTTAAATAATTGAGTCACCACTATCAATGCATATTGAATCAAAACAAAGTAATTACTAAATGAAAGTTGGAGGAAACTTGAAAAAAAAGATGCAAACATCTTATAAAATCCAATGAATGATCATGTTGAGAATAGTCACATGAGTAGTACTGACTTCTATCATGAAATGATGATGCTTAACACAACATTCTTCTGTTCACGCAGAAGAGGTGATGATATACCTCAACACGAATATCGCAAAGTGCTTTCAAGATAACCACACGAATTCCCGGATCAAGGGACTTGTAAACTTCAATCTCCGTCCTGATAATTCACTTAATGTAAGGCTTACAGAGCAGTAATTATATGCAATAGAAGAAAACCTGCAGTCAAATGATTACATACCCATGAGAAGCAACAATAGGTAAATCTCCGACAGCAACCTTCAATAACACAAGGTAATGTTAGATCATAACTGTGATAGGATATCGGGTAACTATAATACTACAGGACGTAATTTACCCAATGCCACCAATCTCTCAGTTTTCTACAGAGAACAGTCACCCAGGTGTCACGGCCACAAGCCACCCTGATAACAGGAGGAATCGCCTAGAACCATTTCAAGGAAGCATGCAGATGGTTAATAAAGCCATTCCAGATGGATGTGAAGTTAAACACATAACACAAATGGGAAAAACAGAGTCACAAAATCAGAATTTAACCATTCCCAATCATGAGATATAAACATGAGTAAACCCAGGCTCCCACCTAGCTACAAACAAGTAAGCGTAGAGCTGAATTATATAAACTACTTTGCCTTTTTCTGACCATTCTAATTTCTACAAACCGCCTCTCCATTGGGTGACGTAATCGTGAAGGAAGCTGTGCCTTAAACTTCTGACTACAGCCATGCTCGCAAGAGCAGGATCGGAGCATATTTAACAAATATATTGGCCTCAACTGACCTAAATTTACTTTCATCGCCCACTATTTTGAAGATGAAATGAAAGCTCCCCATACAAAAAATAACATTTGAGTATGAAATGGAGTTCATAAAGCATTGTCACTTTCCCGCTTAAGGACCACGATATGGATAGCAGCTCTTTCACAAAAAAATGAATAAGGCAAAAAAGCTCTCTCTCAGCATCATAATTACTTCATTATCAGGATTGGAAGACTAGAATTGCATGAAAACAGAAGAATAGGGAAAAAAAAGTGACAAGGGAGAGCGGATATATAGTTTTAGCATTTAAATAAAGGATTATTCTTCCTTAATTCATGCCCCCTACAGCCACCAAGTTCTTGCAGTATCACATTACAAATACAAGATAGAATAATAGAAAATGACCCATAATTTGTTGGATCTCCTAAATAAGCCATTCAGGCAGGTTTACCACGTGAAAAGCTAATTATGAATAATCAGTTCCAATAATTAAGTTGGATTCTCCCAGAAGAAATTCTTCTACTACTACTGACAGTAGAACACTTAAAATCATTTATAGGGATTAAAATATGCAGTTTCCAACTCCTCAGACCTGGTTTCTACCACTCTTCATGACCCCCAACCAACCCCCATCTCTCTGTTGTTTCCAACTCCTCAGTCCTGATATCCACCACTCTTCATAATTTTTCAGTACTTGCACAGGATTTCCCATGAAGGGCAACACCAGATAAAGTATTGAGAATGAGCAGTGCAGTGACCAATACCTTAATACTACTGTATCGTTTTTCACTATTTCAGTCGACACTTTCCAACTCATTCCACTTTTCTGCACTTACCAATTCCACCCATTGGAACCAAGTATTGAGAATAAAATTCCAACCCATACAGAAAGAAATTAAGCTCCGAAAGCCACGGAATTTAGCCCAAATGACACCCAAATTAACCTATGTCGATACATAATTACTTGCAACCTAAATACCCTCCCTCTCCCAAAAATATTGCAAGACTTCCCTTATTTAGTTGTCTCAAAAAGATCGCAGAAATTGTCTCATACAACAGAAATTATAAAGGTTATCCTATTTGAGCATGAAGTGGAGTTCATATGCCACATTACACTCTACTAACTCCTCCCTTAACTACAACAATAAACCTCACTAACTTTTTCATTATCAAGGTTAATTAGTAAAATCTTCACAAATTCTTAAACACATAAACCGTCATGCTGGATCAAACCGCTGCGATTACTATGTGGCGGAGAGAGTATAGCACATCAAAAGTCAGAACACTATGGTTAGCTCAGTCATTATCAAGGACTAAGACTTCACGATGTATATCTTCTAAACTTAACCAAACCTTATTGACCAAGATGCCTTCTAAGAATGATTTGACATTTTGAAGACTTACAAAAGAATTAATGTAGCAGTACACTGGGTTCTCCCACCAAACTCGAGAGAAGACCAGGACCAATATAGTTCCAAACACAGAACAACAAATCCTAATCAGCACCCAACAAACTTCCTGTCCATATGGTTCTAGGGATTCATTTCAAGATGCTACTAAGTCCTAACCATACACAGAATATAGGATCCAATCCATGATGTGGATCCTAACCCTACCAACTACTAATGCATTTTCCTTCTCTTCTCCCCTGATTTGCATCCTCACATCAAGGAATTCACAAGCTAAGCTCCTAAAGTAATTCCTTGGAAAAGAGTAAAAGAACAACATAACATCATGATGCTTCCATTTTTTGGGCCTAATCAAGACAAGTTTACCATATCTCTAACTCACCTAAATAAGGTGGGTGGTCAAAGGTGTCCTAAAATTATTTGGTAAATCCACGATTTCTCAAGAAATACACACCCAAAGTGATCACCAATATCCTCTAAAAAATTCTGGACAATGGAGAATTGGAGATAGACTACATGAACATCTCCCCACTGAAACCTTAATAAAGAATTTCATTCATAGAAGAAAGAAAAGGACATATGCCTCATCCTTCTAAAGTAAGTATGCATCCACCCTATAGACTGACACAAAATTCAACAAAGCCGAGCCGACAAGAACTAATGAAACTGTTGCCAACATATCCACGAACAAAGCACCGGCTTTTGCATGCCAATAAGAGTCACTCAAATGACAGCCTATTTACTTCCACACACAAGCTTCAGCGGACTGAGACAGAACTATGAACTTCTAAGATCATGGGTTCAAAAGCGCCAACCTTCAACAAGGGTATATGAACGTCACCCAGTGTGTTATTGGGAGTGATTAAAGCCGTCTCCAACTCTTCCACACTAAACTCAGCAGTAATTTTCAGAAGTGGCCTGAAAATCTGAAAACACCACAAAACTACACCAATAAACTCCCAATAAACACCAAACACAATAAAAAACCTCAAGCATCCAATAACACAACCCACATTCAAGAAATTCAGTACTGAAGCCAATTCCCACATAGACCTCAGATTCCACCTAGCGAATTGCCCGGGAGACGTTGGGGGATTCACCAACTGAGTCACAACCCTACCACTACTATACTGATGATCCCTGCTCTCTTCTTCTTCCCCCACCTCCTCCTCCTCTTCCTCCACCACTGCCATAGCCTTCTCCCTCTTCGCTGGCTTCGCCTTTCGCTCAATCACCAGAGGCTCCACGTGCAACTTCACAGTCCTAGATGTACACGCCCGCGCCGGCCGCTCCCTCTTCACAAACATGCTCTCACCATACTTCTCTTTCTTGCTACTCTTTCTTGTTCCACCATTTCCATTGCTCTCACTACCCATCTGGGCACCTCCATTCTCCTCCAATCCCCCATTTGGCAGCTCGGACCGATGGACCGGGGGCGAAACGGAATCGTGCATGGTGGGCAAGTCATTAGGGTTAGGGTTTGGGTCCATTGATGTGGGGTTTGGAGCAAGATCATACTTTTGCATTGGAAACGAGATGAGAAACCAAATGGGTACTCTTGAAACTCGATGAATTGAAATGGGTATGATTCAAAATCGAGATTGATGATGAAGTGATGAACAGGGTCATCACATATCAGCCTCTCTGTGACTTTGTTCTTCCCCCTTTTTTGTTAATTGTTTCAGAGAGAGAGGGAGGGAGACGAAAAGGGGTTGAAGAGGAAAGGGTTTGGGGGCAAAACCTGTTGTAATTTTGGATTCTTGTGAGAAATTAGGGCAAAAATGGAGAAAAATGGAGAGAGATTTGGGAATTTCGTGTGTGAGAAGAGGAGACGAAGAGGAAAGGGGGGAAAAGGATGCTGGGATTCGACGAGGATTTTGCTTGTTTGATGTTGTTTTGCTTTGTGCCCGGTGGTTAGTGTTCGTTTCGATTTTGCCCTAAAATGAGCATCAGATTTGGGTCGTCGTTGATGGGAGAGGTGATGAAAACTTTGATATGAGTAGCCAAAAAGATTGTTCGTATAATCGAAAGGAATCCAAAATCGATTGAAGGCTTGAGTATTGTTAGATGGTTTCGATGTGAATTTGTTTTTTTAGAAAATAGTATTTAATCAATTAAAATTTCGATTTTTTTCATTTTATTTTTTAAAATTTTAGAAAAACCTTAATGATTCTTGAAAGGATATAGACAGAAACCTGACAAAAAATGTCTATTTTCAGAATTAAAAGGATAAAAATTCGAAAATTCAAGAATTAAATATTTTTTGTTTTGTTTTTATGTTAGTATGATTGGGTCGTGGAACTTATTTGATATATCTAGATCTCCTAATTTTGTTTCACATGACAAAATTATATTAAAATAGATTAACTTTTGATATGGAGTACAGATATTTGCTATTGTCAAATAATGTTACCAAAAAACTTCCTTCTTATGCTGTTACTCTAGGTTTTTGCGATTCATTTTGGTAGATAAAAAGACATTTGGTACCCACCAAATTATGAAACTAGACATTCATCAGGCATACATAACAAGAGGTATAACATCTGATCACGGCAACCCCATGTGTGCCGATCGTTCAGATGCAACCCCTTGTGTGGCAATGTGCAACAATCATCAATACCAAAACAACCCATGATTGTACTGTATAATGGCTTGGGAACAATGATCAAATCTTAGTTGACATCTCTATCTTTGTATCGAAGTTCAACAACGTCCGCTCTAGCCTCTTTCGTGATGACGGAAACCATATACGGCCTTAACGTACCAAAGGACCGACACAATGCTGCCGGATTCCCAAGTCATCCCATAAAAGAATTCGCCTTCATTCTCTCGAAGCATGTTTTAGCCTCCTAACTATAACCCTGTCATAGAAACTTTTGGTTCTCCAATACATAGTGATGGCGAAAAGAGACCCTAACAAGGTGACCGCGGCCATGATGAAGAACGACAACATAAAGCATTTTACGCCGGTGCACGTGTTCCCATCTCCAGTTGCTTCTTTATCGTATATGTATCCGACCACCCAAACTGATAGAGCATAGGATCCAAGGGGACCTGCCACGGTGATTGTGTTAAATATGGTTCCCATATGTACGACACCGAATATCTCTGAAGCAATGGTTGGCATTAGTGACAGCTGCGAGCCGTAACATATCCCTGCTAGAATGGAACCGGCGTAGAGCGCTCCTGTGAGACCAGAAGCAATCACGGCGTGGCCAATGCTCATGGTGGCCAATGTGATTGCCATGAAAAGTGGCCTAGGCCATCCGTTCTTGTGGAGAATGTAATCCGAGGCATAGCCAGCTCCGAATCTCCCTAGGGAGTTCCATATGCCCCATAGGGAAACCAGAGTGCTTGTCTCTGTGCTCGAGTAGCCAAGCGACTCTCCTATTTGAGTGATGTTGTTCAGGGTTGCGAGCCCTGAGCCGATACCACAAGCAGAGGCGAGAAACAATAACCAGAAGTTCACGGTGCGCATAGCCTCCAACAGGTTAATATTCGGTTCCTCTCCCGTCGATTTATCAGAAGGATGCCCCTCTCTGTCACCTGGATCAGGCAGCTGACGATAACCCACATCGACTTTCTCAATCTCAGGCGGGTTCTCCACAACGAGAGGAATTTTCTCGGCTTCATAAGAACTGGTTCGGATGGCTCTTATAGCGATCAAAAGAGGTGAGGCCAGCATCAACAGAATACCGGCAAGCACAAGAATGTGAGCCCATAGTGGGAAACTGAGAATGCTCTCTAGGATTATCACGGCCACTAGATATGCAGCGAGCACAACAATTACGATAGAGAAGCTATTCAGTGGCTCCTTCTCGTTTCCATCGTATCCCTCATGTATGTTCACGAACCACATGAGCCATAAAGGATTCAGGGAACACAATATCGAAACCATCAGCAGGAAACCTGTGCTGTCGTTCTTGAAAATTGTCCGGTACACCTGAATCAGTATCGCTCCACTCAGACCAAGGAAACCCTGTATAAGAGAACAAACCAGCAGGGGTAAACTGTCAGGTGTTTAGTCTAAAGCAAACAGAATGAGCATCCGAGTTATACTCATTAAAGCTCATTGCAATAGCAATTACGAGTTCGAAACCAATGATAACCAATTCAGAAGATAAACATGCATGGATGCAACACTACGACACCAATCGAGCAAGAAACAATGATACGACACCAATCGAGCAAGAAACAATGATACGACTGGCACACCCAGTGAGCCTAGAGTGCAAATAGCCTCGATCTCCATGTTTGTTTCTGTGCCTGATGATAGATGATTAGATGAAAGCGTTCGCAGGAACGACCACGAAAAATTGTAATCTCAAAACAGATCAACACAAAGCGGTATGCAATTACCTCGACAACATCTCATCTGATTCAAACATTCAGCAAATATAGTTCAAATCCTGGTAAACTCAACTTTACTCATTTTACTCAGTCCACCATACTCCTGAACACAGATTTACCTGAAGCATGAACCTCGGACACGAAACGAAACACCTTCCAATTCAATACTCGATTGGCACACCCAATGATGAATCAAATCCAAGAAACGCAAAAAAAACATTTCTAAGAACACAACAACCGATCAACCAACAAGCTCTTCTTGCTTCCCGTCGCTCACCTTCATGATCCCGACCGCAGTACCACTATACTCCCGAAAATTCAACACCGAAGTCACAACATCCGCCGTATTAAAAAACGGCATCGACTGCCCCGCCAAAGCCATAAACACACACACAACCGCCACCGGCAACCTTCCGAACACTCCAACCACAGTCAACCACGTCCCAACATACCCAACGAAACACAACGCCGATCCCACAAGTATAACAACCCGCGGACCATACCACCATCCTTGACGATTATGATCATGATTGTGATCTTTGATGGTCGATTGAGTGTAGAGGAGCCCGGCTAAGAGGCCGAGGTTGGCTCCTAGGTCCTTGAAGACGGAGACGACGTCGAGGGTGGATTGGGTGTAGGATTGGGATGATTTGAGGGCTGATGAGTAGATGCCGAAGGTGGAAGGTGTGCCGCTTGTGGTTTGGATTAGTATGCTTGATGCTGTTGTTACCCATTTGTTGTTGAACGGAGTCCGAGACATGAAAGGGTGAGGTTTTGGCTTCTGGGTTTGTCAGAGTTGTCGGAGAAATGAATTGGGTTATGAAGTTTTGGTCATTTGAGTTCATCTAAACTTGACCCGACTCATTTCGTGTACAGCTCCACTAATTTGAGAGGGACTGGTTTGATGAAACGAAAATAAAAAACAAAAACCCAAAAAAATTGATTTTATATTTTTTATTTTAAATTTCATCTAAATACAATATTCAAGATATATTTGAAAAAAAATCGTTCGGTTTTTTGTTTAAATTTTCATAACTTTAAACACTACCAACAACAAACATTATTTTCGTCAAAAACAGAGTTTAGGGAAAATAAAGATGTACATAACCTTATCCATATTTTGAACAAAACCAACAATAAAGAAACTATTTTCTAATGACTTCAACAATCAAATAATATGCCTGGACAAACATATATTATAAATAATTAGATAAATAAATCAATAAATGAAATAAACATATGAAATTAAAAGAACAATAAAAAGATGCGGGTGAAATAAAGATAATAAAATGCAAACCATAGCTATAACCTAAAACGTATTAACACTACCTAGAGTGTAGTACTAAAATTATCGTGTAACTATCATCCTATTGCGCCAGATTGACCTGTTAAGGGGAATGTTATTTGTTAGTGCGAGCAAGGTCAAATCGTGATCATGCTGGTTGTGTTACACAACACAGTAAGTAAGTCCCCCTCTCCACCACCTCCCACCATGCCGCCGCCGCCCCCTCTCCACTCCCTCCGGCGACCGCTACATCTCCACCGTCGCCAGCATCCTAATCCAGTCCTTCGCCGGCGGATGCTACACCTTCTCCATCTACTCACCCACCCTCAAATCCTCCCAATCATACACCCAATCACCATCTCCGTCTTCAAAGGCATCGGTGCCAACGCCGGCGTCCTCTCCGGCCTCCTCTTCACGGCCACTACCCCTTGGGTGGTGATTGCGGCCGGGGCGGCGCAGTGTTTTTTCGAGTACTTGATGCTGTGGTTAGCTGTGGTGGTTGTGGTGAGGGTTAGGGTTTGAGAGATGTGTGGGTTCATGTTTTTGGCTGCGCACGCGCAGACTTTCTTCAAAACGGGCAATGTGGTGGTCGGGGTCGAGAATTTCGGGGAGTACGGGGGGACCATTGTTGGGATCATGAAGGTATATGATGGATTGGGTTGGAGTGTGTGTTTTGAGTTTGTTGGATTCAGGTTGTTTGATTCGACTCGGTTTTGTAATACCTCGAGAAATCAATGTGAAAAATAGCTGATTCTCTGATGTGTGCAAGTGAGTCCAAGACACACTGGAAGTAGTAGTGTTTTCTAAAAGGGAAATCTTGAAGGAAGACCCCATTGATTCACCGAATAGTCTGAAAATCCAGAGGATCTTTTAAACCGAGTGACCGAATCCAATGGGCTCACACCCCAACTGCCACTTGAACACTCATTAGGATTTGATCTTTTGGCCTCCTCTTTGGAGGGTGAGCCGTTGACCAGTTGGGCTGAAAGGACTAGTGTTGACATGTAAGCTAGTTCTTATATTGAAGTCGTCTTGGTAACTTTTCTAATAACTAGGATTAGCTTGGGGTGTTAAGGGTTTTTTTGTTAGTGCAGTTGTGAATGTGGTGAAGCGTGAGGGTTTTAATCTTGGAAGAGTGTGAAGTGTTGAATGCACGGTAGAGGAGTTCATATGATTGATCAAGGAGCTGAATTGAGCGAATTGATGTTTGTTCACTCATACTTTAGTTGCATTTGCCTGGAGCACCTTTAAAGGAGCACCTTTAAATTCTAACCAGTGAAGCAGCTTGGTTGCACTGATGTACCAGTTTTTTTTTTTTTAATACCGAAAATTGATTCATGGACTGATTCAGTCAAATTTGATTAATTGATTTCATGATATGGGATTGGCACCTTGATGCATTATTATCCAAGAATTTCAGTCAGTTGTCTCATATGCTTCTGTTTTGCTGTTTTGGCTAGGGGTTTCTAGGCCTCAGTGGAGCGATCCAGATACAAATCTACCAGGCGCTGCTCAAAAGAAATCCGAGCTCGTTCATCCTGATGCTTGCGTCATTGCCACCTTCAGGTAGCCTCCTGCTCATGTTTTATTTGTAAGAATCTATCACGTAAGGGGAACTGAAGATAAGAAGCACCTCAACCGCTTCTCCATTTTTGCTCTTGTCATAGCCAGATATCTGATGATCGTCGTCATGTTGGAGAACATCTTCACTTTCCCATTAGGGGCACGCATCGCCACTCTAATTATTCATCTCATATTGCTCTCTTCGCCTCTGAAAATCGCGCTCCAGGCAAGAAGCGAGGAGCTTCGAATGGGACTGCCAGCGTCTCCTGACGAGAAAGACCCGTTAGTGCATGAGACTGAAGGGGAGACTGAGAAGCAAAAGGCAGATAATTACGGGGAGTATCGCAAATTTCTCGATAATCCTGATCAGCAGGATACAGTCACAGAAACGGAAGCCTTGGCAGTTGATGAGGGTAAGAACGTCCTGGAAGCCATGAGGACACTGGAGTTTTGCTTCTTGTTCATCGCCATGGCGTGTGGTATGGGCTCGGGTCTGGCCAACATCAACAACATGAGCCAGATAGCAGAATCACTTGGCTACGATACAATACAGAGAAACACACTGGTTTCATTATGGAGCATATGGAACTTTCTTGGCCGGTTCGGAGCTGGGTACGTATCCGATGTTCTCCTGCACCGAAATGGATGGGGGAGACGAGCTTTTATGGTCATCACCCTAGCATCAATGGCTGTCAGGCATATCATCATCGCTTCTGGGTTCCCTGGCAACTTGTACATCGCCACGGTTCTGGTGGGCATATGCTACGGTTCTCATTGGTCACTCATGCCGACTATCACATCAGAGATATGTGGTGTGCTACACATGGGCACCATCTTCAACACCATCGCCATTGCAAGCCCAGTGGGTTCATATTTTCGGTCTGTTCAAGTGGCTATTTGTACGACAAAGAAGCAGGGGAAGTGGATTCCTGCTCGGGCACTCACTCCTTCATGCTATCCTTCTCGATCTTGGCATGTGTGTGTTCGTTTGGGTCGGGGATCGCCATGATGTTGTTCTTTCGGACGAGGGGATTTTACAGATCCATCGTGCTACGGAGGCTTCAGATAGGGTGAGAGGATTTCGCCCCCTTCTTGTTGTAACTGTCTGTTGTATAGTATCCTGCACGCTGTAAAATCTTTCAGAGTTGTCTATGTTAATCGTGTGCTCGTCGTTATTAATCAGAGGTTTGCCTAGTATACGTATCATTGCTCGTTCGTTATGATGAGGTGCCGTAGATTGTAACGACTTGTACATTTTGGTAATAGATTTGTGAGGCCATGCCTATGCAGGAAGGAGACGAGGCTGCAATTGAACATAATGTTTCTTTGGATCCAACTCTATCTTCCGCAATTTGGATCGAACATAATGTTCACATGCCATTTGAAATAGATCAAACATGTTTTTGGACACATGACTGCATGATTGAAGAAAAGTTTAATGAGCAATAGCAGTGAACCGACATGATTAATCTATTCAAAGATCCAAAAACAAATAATTCAGTTTCAACACCTGTAGACTTGATTAAAACTGTTTATCAAAATAATGGTTGAACGTAGAGCATATGAATCACTCCTACATACTAACAATTCTGTTATAAAAAAACATTCTTGGCTAATCATTCAGAAACTTGGTCTCTCGTTCACTGATATTATTTCATAAACGTTACATGGTTAGTCAAGTCACGAATCACGAACAGAGACTATAACTATGTCTGAACAATGACGCGATGCAAAACAACAAGAAAAGAGTCTAATGTTGCATAGAGTTTCCACATCCAACAAACTGCTTGTTTGTGATTGACACAAACTCACCAATCAAGAGAACCAAATCATCAACATCAACCATCAATCATCAAACCAATCACTCCCAAAAACCCAAATCTTTCCCTCTCAAAATCCCCTGAAAAAAAAAAAACCCCCACTTCTGAATTGGTAGCATTGGTTTCAAATTAGTTGTTGTCATCGCAATGAGCTATCAGTGACCATAACTCGGATGCTTATTCTCTCATTGTCACCGATGAAATGTCTGATATGTTAGCTATGCTGCTTTGCTCTCTCGTTCAGAGTTTCTTGGTCTGAGTGGAGCTATTCTAATCCAGGTATATATATATATAGGACAATTTTCAAGGGCGATAGTACAGGTTTCCTGTTGATGATTTCGATAGTATGTACCCTAAACCCTTTGTGGCTCATGTGGTTCGTGAACATTCACGAGGCCAGGATACGATGGAAACGAGAAGGAGCCTCTGAATTGCTTCTCTATCGTAATTGTTGTGCTCGCTGCATATCTAGTGGCCGTGATAATCCTAGAGAGCATCATCAGCTTTGTTGTATATTTCAAAGGTTCTTTGTTTATTTTGAAGGGATTTAATTCAAAAGATTTGTTGTTACTAAAAATTGATTATTGTGGTGTAAGGTTTGTATGCAGATTTGTGTTCAACAATTTTAATTTTGACGTGTGTTATCCATTAATGAATTTAAATTGTTCAAAGAACAAAACAACTGATTTGATTATCTATTGAAAATTGTTTTACATCTCTTTTATTATAAATAAAATATTTGATTACGTAATTGATACTCTCAATTCTATTCAGGGTTTTTCTTTTTCTCCTTCTCTAATTGTCAATATTGGAATTCGCTACATAATTTGTTGTTCCTGTTCCTTCTTTACTGGTGCAAAACAAAGGAGAAGATCTGTTTTGTCCCGGGAGGATAGTCACTAAAGCTTGATTGCACCAAGTTTTTACTCTAGGGATAGAATTATCCTTAAGGGCAGCGTTCACGCGTCTCATACTATTGGATCTCTCTCTCCGTTTTTTTTTTTTTTTTTTTTTTTTTTTTTTTTTTTACAATCTTAAGGATAAAATGGCTGCTCAATCTAATGCTATCCCGCTACCACCGTTGCTCCTACTATTTCTAATCCTGCGGCTGCTATTGGTGCCTCTGTTGTGTCTGTTTCATGTCCCTTACCATTCATATGCCAAGGCCTTTCCTGATGTCTCAAAAATTAAAGTCTTCGATGGCAACAACTTCAAAAGATGGCAAGAAAGAGTATTCTCAGTTCTTGATGTACATGAAGTTGCGTTTGCATTAATTAAAGACAAACTAAGTGACGAAAAGTTACGAGATCGATGGAAAACGCAAATAAAGTTCTCGTTTATAAGGTATCTAATTTGTCAAAAGACAAAGAATCTAAATTCTTGTACAGATCTTTCACTACACTCTACTGCAGCTTCTGTTCTTCAGTGTAAACTAGTGAACCCTCTTCCTGTTTCTTTCTCAGTTCAGCTCACTTGAGTATCTTTGAATCTTGGATTGTTTTGCAAGTTTGCACACTTAATCTCTCATTCAACCGCTATTACTCACCGAGGTTCATCAAATCCCCTTTTATAGGCTAAGGGAATGAACCCGTGACTTGTGTACAAGATCTGATGTGACAGCTTGTCAAATGTGAACTTCAACTGATGTTAACAGCTCACCTTTTTCATATTCTCGTATTGTCACACTCTGAATCTCAAATCTTCGATTTTAGTGAACTCAAATCTCTGACCAAACCTCAACAACCATCCCTGCTGCACTCCAGTCTACGGCACCTTATTCTGCACTCAGTATTGTTGAGACCTCGTCTGCATCCAGTCCCTGCTACAACCTCGTTTGCACCTAGATCTGATGCAATCCATGCATTGCTATATTGGTCCTCGTCTGCGAGTTCAATCCTAAATTTTGAAGCATTTTGTAGATCTTTTGTTGCTCATGCATGTTTAGTTGCTTAGCCAAAATCCTCAGTAGTAGTTTGCATCTGGTGGCCCACACAATGCTCTCTAGCTTTGAGCGTCTACTCTCTAACATCTGACCTAAACTGCAGCTACCTACTTAATTTTCAACCTAAGCACACTAACGACATCATGGCTGATACTTCTAAATTTTATTTAATCAATTTCTATACGAGTGGAGTGGTTACACATTCCTACCAATCTCCACCTAAATTGATGCTAACAAACCTCGTAAGTAAAACAACAAGCTAGCTGACTAAATTACATTGTTTTAAAAAAACTTAATCTAAGACTAATGTACAACAAAGAGAATTACCTTTTATCTGTGATGTTCACTGCCTTTACTGTGCTTGTGAGGCTGTTTCTTAGATGTTCTGTGGTGTCTTCTTCTTTCTACGTAGAGTTGTTCCCCATGAGTTCTATGGCTTTTCTTAGATGTCTTCTCCCCTTGAGGTTTTTGTCATTTTGCATACCTTTCTCCCTCTACTGCAGTTGTTGATCTTCTTTTGAGGACTTCTGTAGTTTTCTTCTTGGTTGCAGTTTTCTGTATAGACCTTTGTTCAGGAAGCCTTGTTGCCCCTTTTATTTGCTTTGTAATCTTCTTCCCCTTTCTATTAGCATTAAGTGCAGATGTGAGGGCTTCAATTACAGTTCTCAGGGCTCTGGTTTCAGAGATGATGGCCTGTTGAGCAATTATGGCTTTGGTAGTCTCCAGTTGAAGCTTGTTTTCCAGCAATCCTAATCTGGTTTCATTATTACGGATGTGATCTGAAAGCTGTTGTTGAGTGACTTGCAAGGATACTAGAAGTTTGTGTAGATCAGCAAAATATTATCCCCTTAGTTTATTCAGGTTAGAGGAACTGAGCCTTTACTGCTGAAGATTTAGGGCACTAGCCCTTTGTATTTGATCTATAGACCCTTCAACCATGTTGAGAGAGTTACCTGAAAGTCCTCAAAGCATTTTGTCCTGGTTATTTTCTCAGCTTCCAATTCCTTTACAACTAGTTGTAGGCTGCTGAGGAGTTCCTTGAATGCATCCATTGTCCATTGATACATGTTATAGACTTCTTGATTCAGTTGTATGAGTCTGTATTCAACTGTAATTTCTGATGGAGACGACTCTTGATGTGCAGATGATTCAGCCTCTACTACTGTTCTTGCAGTTGAGGATGACCTTTGAAGGATTGGTGTCATCCTGACGTTTATAAGGGCTTGCCTCATATCATGGATACAGTCTGGAGTGTCATCTCAATAGCAAATGTGTTGAGTTGTGGAGTCTGATTTGGGCTTCGCTGGTGAAGTTGGGTGATGGGTTTTTTTGGCCCAAGTTGGGTGTTTGGTTATAAATATCCTATAATTGTAAACCCTAATTATGAGAGTGAAATTCCTTGTGCTGGTGCGGCCGTGGATTAGGTCAAATTGACTGAACCATGTTATATCTCTATGTTCATCGTTTCGCTTTACTGT
The DNA here is from genome assembly GCA_001925005.1 of Drosera capensis. NCBI lineage: Eukaryota > Viridiplantae > Streptophyta > Magnoliopsida > Caryophyllales > Droseraceae > Drosera > Drosera capensis. The sequence continues at coordinate 66,025 of LIEC01011325.1, forward strand.
TTTGCAATTGCGTATGTGCGTTTGAGATCTCGATCAATATACCCAAACAACTGGTATCAGAGCAACGTTGAAGACGAGATCGAGATCGAGGAATTGGACGAGACACTGTTCCGGCGCGACAACATTGTTCCGACAGCGGGTGAATAGTTCCGACGGGTGAACAATATCGACGGTAAGTGAACAGTACCGACGTCGTCGTCTTTCCGCATCGATTCCTTAACAGTGCTTAGGGTTTTCTCAAACGAGTGGGAGCAATGGCAGAAGACGGCAAAGTGAAAATCGACAAGTTCGATGGAAACGATTTCGGTTTCTGGAAGATGCAGATCGAAAATTATTTGTATCAGAAGAAGCTACACCTTCCTCTGGTAAAGAGGAAGCCGGATGCGATGGATCAAGCAGAATGGAACTTGTTGGATCGGCAAGCTCTCTGGGTTGTCAGATTGACGCTGGCGAAGAACGTTGCGTACAACATCGTGAGCGAGAAGACAACGTATGGTTTGATACAGGCGCTATCAAACATGTACGAGAAGTCATCGGCATCGAACAAGGTATTTCTGGTTCGTCAACTGGTTAATACGAAGATGCGAGAGGGTGCATATGTTACAGATCATGTGAATGAGTTCAATTCTATACTATCGAGATTGTCATCAGTTGGAGTTGTCTTTGATGATTTAATACAAGCACTGTTGTTGTTATCTTAGTTTCCTGATAGTTGGTCAGGAACGGTGACTACGGTAGCCAGCACGTCGGGAACTATGAAATTGACTTTCAATGGAATCAGAGATTTGATTCTAAATGAGGATATTCGTAGCAGGAACTCTGGAGAAACTACAGGTTCTCTGTTGAGTACAGATAGCAGAGGAAGGAAGTCTGAGAAAAGGCAGAGTTCAGAACGTGGCAGGTCGAAGTCAAAGAAGCGAGGACAGTCCAAACCTCGCAAGGATATAACTTGCTAGAATTGTCAGAAGAAGGGCCATTTCAGAAGGCAATGCACAGCTCCGAAGGAAATGAAGCCGGATACCTCAGTAAATGTAGCACAGGAAGATGTTGATGATGCGCTGATTTGCTGTGTTGAGTACCCGATTAAATCCTGGATCATGGATTCTGGTGCTTCATTTCACGCATCTCCTTGCAGGGATGCAATGCCGAATTTCAAAGCATGAAATTTTGGCAAAGTACGTCTAGCAGATGACGAGATCCTCGACATCACAGGAATATGAGATATCAATCTCAGAACATCGGCTGGTACAGTATGGACCTTGAAAAATGTGAGATATATTCCAGGACTCAAGAGAATATTGATCTCTGTGGGCATGTTGGATGCTCAAGGATATCATGTCGTATTTGGAGACAACCAATGGAAAGTGGTGAAGGGAAATCTGGTGATTGCTCGTGGCTGGAAGAAGGATACTCTATACATGGTAGAGTTATCGACAAATGAAACAAACTCGGTTGGTGATGATGTTGGTCAGTGTTCTACTCTGTGGCACCAAAGGCTTGGGCACTTGAGTGAGAAGGGTATGAAGATGCTAGTCTCTAAGGGGAAAATTCCAGAATTGAAGGAGGTAAAAGTTGGTTTCTGCGAACCATGTGTGTTTGGGAAGCAGAAGAGAGTCACTTTTGCATTGTCAAGGAGGACACCCAAGGAAGAGAAGTTGGACCTTGTTCATACAGATGTGTACGGGCCAACATCAGTCCCATCATTGGGAGGTCGCGCTACTATGTCACCTTCATAGATGATTCCACTAGAAAGGTATGGGTTTACTTTATGAAGCATAAATCTGAAGTACTCAATACCTTTAGAAAGTGGAAAGTTGCTGTTGAAAATGAAACTGGACTAAAGATCAAATGTTTGAAGTCTTACAATGGTGGTGAATATAGTAGTAGTGAGTTTATTGATTACTGTGCTGAGAATGGAATTAGAATGTTGAAAACTATTCCTGAGACACCTCAGCAAAATGGCGTTGCTGAAAGGATGAACAAAACCTTGAATGAGAGGGCAAAGAGTATGAGGATTCATACAGGGTTGCCAAAGACATTCTGGGTAGATTCAGTGAGCACAGCAGCATACCTCATTAATCGTGGACCCTCGGTTCCCATGGGGTTCAAGATTCCTGAGGAAGAGTGGCGAGGGAAAGAGATAACTCTCTCTCACTTGAAAGTTTTTTGTTGTGTTTCTTATGTACGTGTTAAAGATGCTGACAGGGATAAACTTGATCCAAAAACAAGGAAGTGTACTTTCATTGGCTATGGTGCAGATGATATGGGGTATCGTTTCTGGGATGATTAGAATAGAAAGATTATCAGAAGCAGAGATGTCACATTCAATGAAAGTACGGTATACAAGGACATGTTTGCAGGTGATGCTGAGGGCACAAAGAAACCACCAGAGAAGGAGAAGGAGAAGACAGAGCTGGAAGATATCACAGATAAAAATCTTGCTGGGAGCAGTAGAAGCTCAGGTGAAGAGACAGTTCCAGTCACACCAGAAGTGAGAAGATCCAGCAGAACCATCAGGCCTCCTCAGAGATACTCTCCGTCAACCAATTACCTGCTGTTGACTGACAATGGAGAGCCTCAGTGTTATCATAAGGCATTGTAGTCGGATGATTCTGCTCAATGGGGGTTAGCCATGCAGGAGGAGATGAACGTCTTTGAGAAAAATCATACTTGGTTCTTATCTACCTTACCAGAAGAAAAAAAGGCTTTGCAGAACAAGTGGGTGTTCAGGGTCAAGAAGCAATATGACAGTGTCCTTTACAGCGACAGTCAAAGTGTCATTCATCTCACGAAGAATCGTGTGTTCCATGCTAGGACAAAGCATATCCAGTTAAGGTATCACTTCATCAGAGGGTTTATAAGTGATGGTACTTTGTCACTGAGGAAGATCCCTGGGTCAAAGAATCTTGTAGACATGTTGGCCAAGGGAGTTACTACAAAGAAGTTGAAGCTATGCTTAGCTTCAACTGGCCTTCATGGTTAATTGTTGAGAAGGCGCCGCACTAGCCTGGAGGAGTTGCAGTTTTGGGTTTGCTAGAGTTACATTGAAGTGCAGTTTTGATGTGATCAGTCTCCAAGTGGAAGATTGTTGAGTTGTGGAGTCTGATTTGGGCTTCGCTGTTGAATAGGGTTTTTTTGCCCAAGTTGGGTGATGGGCTTTTGGCCCAAGTTGGGTGTTTGGTTATAAATACCCTGTAATTGTAAACCCTAATTATGAGAGTGAAATTCCTTGTTCATCGTTTCGCTTTACTGTTTTGTAATTGCGTATGTGCGTTTGAGATCTCGATCAATATACCCCAACAAAATGTACCACAGTAGAATAAGCCTTGGGGAAAACCTACAGATGATGGATCTACCCTAGTTTGCACCATTCCAAATGAAAAAGGTGGTGAAAACTCAATGTTTAGTGGGCTTTGGCCTTGCTGTTCAGAGGGAGTGTCACTCATCAAGTGCTGGTTGATTTCCTCAAGAGTGATGCCTTTGAGAGCGTTGTCTCCTATGGTCTTCTCTTTTGTTGGTAATTGGTTTGTTTCCATAGATTCATTTTCCACTATGATGATTTCATTTATGTGAGTAGGAGTGAGGTCAAGTGTTGTAACTTGTATGAATTATGCTTGATTTATGGTTTGTAGGTAGTCTGCAGGGACTTCTTCTGTTGTAGTCTCTATTGGATCCTTAATTTGTGATGCCTCAACTGCTTCTGATTCCTCCTACACTGTTGGTTCTTTTGGGGGAATGAGCTCTGTTGATGAGGATTTCATTGTAGGTGACTGTACTACTGGGGACTCGACTGCAGGCGACTCTGTTGCTAGGGACTCGGCTGCAGGTGACTTTACTACTGGTTCTTATGCATCAGATAGTTTTACTATTGACTTCTCATGGATTCCTTCTTCAGCTACCTCATTAATGATATCATCATCATCATGGGCTTCTAGATATAGGAGATCATTATCACCATCATCGTTTTCTGATGGTTGTGGTCTCCCAATGATTGGTCTGGAGATATAATCATAGATCTCTAATATTGCTGCCCTGACATACTTATCTACCAATCTTTTCAACTCAACCTCTACTTCAGGAATATGCAAAAATTCAATGTGCTGCAGTTGTACCTGTCTGTGCCTCCTTATCTTGAGTGTTGAGTCATTGACTTCCAGAACTCCACTGAATAGGATATAAGGTTTAGTGTCTCTTTTTCTTGTTGGCCTCCATTTTTTGAATTTGGATAAGTTGATGGATTTCTGCCTCCGTCATGCCATTAATTACTCCAATTTTTTTTCTGGAGCCATCTTGATTTATCTTGTATCTTGTAGTTGGTCCTGACGGAATAAGCTTTGGTCTTGCAACCTTGGTTGTCCTCTTGATTGGGAGCTTGTGCTGCTTGATGAACTTCTAGATCATTTCTTCCTTTTGAGCCTCGCCAAGTATCTCATTCGTCTTGGCTCTGTGTTCTTGGACCTTTTCTTATATAGGCTAGACCATCTGTAGAGCTTTTATAATCTCATCCTTCACTGGAGACTATGTGATTGTAGTTGTTGTGTCGTAGCCAAGCCTCTAATGTAGTTGAGGGACGATCTTCTCCAATCACAAACAGATTGTACATTGAGAAGGTTTACCTTTTAATCTGATTTCTTTAGCTCATCCTGAGCCTTGGCTAGGTTGCTTTTGATCTCTTTGTATGTTAGATCGTATTTCTCTTTGAGATTTGTAATCATCAAGAGATTCTCTTTATTTTCCTTTGAGAGGGAAATAAAGCTTTCAGATGTTTTTTGAAATGCTTCCTTCAATTCCTCTAAAGTGGCATCTGAGTTAGAAAAGTCAAATACCTCTTACTTTTCTTCAATTTTTTCCATGAGACAGAGCTCAGCATTTGAGATCGTTTCTTCATCATGAGAGTGTGCCTCACTCCAAGTCTTAGCAGTATAGGCTTTGCTCTTTTTCTTTCTACCAGTGTTCCCTTTGCTGTATTCCTTTTTGTACCTTTGTGTAGCCGATTCCTGTATAGGTCGTCTACATTGTGCAGCAAAGTGACCTGGTTTTTCGCAATTATAGTAGACTTTTTTCTCTACTTTTTTGGCTTTTGTGGAGAGATTCTTCCTGACATTTTTCTTTTTGAATAATTTTCTGAACTTCTTGTCCATCAGTGCAAGTTCTTTTGATATAACTTGTTCACTTGCAGATGAGGTATCACTCGTTTTCTCTTCTATCATTGATCTCATGATTTTCTCTTGAGCCTTGAAGGCTGAAGTTTTCTTCCTGGTCTCATCGATTTGCATCTTCTACTCAACTTTCAAGTTGTATGTATGCAACACACTATATAGTTGAGTTAAGGATATCTTGACAAGATCTCTGGGCTCCCTTATTGTTATGATCTTTGTCCCTGAGATTCATCAACTGATCTCATGAACTTCAGGTTGACTTTCTTATTATCAAAAGTCTTCCCTAAATTTTTGAGATTGTTGATAAGTAGATTGAATCTCTCATAAAAGCTGGTTAGGTTCTTATTATATCTCATTGAGATCCAGTCATATTGCTGTATCAGGACATCCTTCTTGTTTTTTCAAATTTCATTTGTTTCTTTATTTCTAAGTAGTAGAGCATCACATGCTTCATTTACAGTGGTTGTATGAACCAGTATCTCAAACATGTCATCATCAAGAGCTTTAAATGTTTGGTTTGACTGAATCTCAGACCTCTGACCAAATCTCAGCAACCATCCCTATTGCACAATTATAACATTTAAGGTATTTATTATCTATCGTCTCTGTATAATTGATATGACGGTGAGTATAATTAAGTATTGAGTAAACTACTGAGTACAGTAGTACGTAAGATTTGAAGTGAAGATCTGTTTTGTCACAGTGTCATTGTCTCAATTTGTTTGATATGAAGTTCTTGACTCCTATACCATAAAGGATATGACAATAGTAAATGTTGATAATGTCTGGAATTTCAATTGATGCATAATTTCAAGCAGCGTTACGTGGTGATAAATGTGTTTATGTAGGGTGAATCACTGATATGCTTGTGATGATAATTACAAATGTCAGATTGGCATGATAATTCCAGAATGTTGGATCAAAGGATCCAAAAGATCATTTTTTTTCTGACCTTCTTCTCTTGTATAACCCCTGATAAGGGGAAAAAGTGTGATATAATATTTGATGTTAAATTAATTTATGTGTGAAAGGTATTTTGATTTTAGAAACAGATATAAATTACGCTATAAAATTGATATTATGAGTTATGATTAAATGTATGAAAAGTTTCTAAACTAATAATATATAAGTGAACTTAACTTAATTTTTATGACTAAATCAGGATGTAATAAGTATGTCTGATTGGGACAATGGCCCCCAACGTCAAGAAAAATCGAGGCTTTATACTAGGTGAGGCTCACAACATACATGCGCGCATGGCCCGGCTTGGTTTAGTCGATCGGCTCGTGTGCCTAGGTCCATTAAAATATTATCTTTTATATATCCTAAAGTTTTATTATTAGACCCTTATCTACGTGAACGTTGGATGATAAATTCTATCCGTTTGGGTTGGCTAATCCCAATCAGCAACGGTTGGACTTGTCATTTAATGATTGTGTGACACGTGTCGCCCCTGTCCTTTCTATTTTTCTATAAAAGCAGTGCCTATGCTTGCTTTCCTGAGGCATTCCATTTTTCCTTTTCTGCAATCTATCTTTTTCTCTTTTTCTCTGCATTTTCAGACACACATCAAAAACAATTTCAATAGCGTCGTTGCATTATTAATCGAGAGAGTTTGAGGCACTAATTGGTGCATGGTTTCTCTGGTCGTAGTGTTGCATTCGTAGAGATGAAATCGTTGTATCTGTCACAGATCCGTGAGCACCATTAGCGGGATGATAATGTCTTAACGACAATGGGTTCACCCTTGCCATCAAAAACTATGTATTGTTTATGTTATTCTTTCTTAGCTTCGGTTTATGGTTTCTATATTAACCTATTAATAGAATCTTCATTATCGCATCTTGTAGCAGGAATGTGAAACCTTCGGCGAACATAATAAATATATAGGAGGATATCAGATCACCGTGCATAATACCTCTCCACGGAGTGAACATTGGAGACAGCACCCCATTTATAAGCATTGAGTGACTGATGATATACAACCCCAAACAAGAGAAATCCATTGCTTCGGAAATCCCATGTGTGTCATCACTTCTTTCACAAAGCTCCATTCCACGTGATCCTATGTCTTAGCCATGTCTAACTTTATAGGCGTTTTTGCTGTCTCTTATGCTTAATATAATGCATTGATTCGTAGGCCATAACCACGTTATCCGAGATCAAGCGTTCTTTATCGAATGTCCCCTGTGAAGGAGAGATCAGATCATTCATCCCTCGCCTCAGTCGGTGCAACAACTCCGAACCATTATAATTCTCAAGTAAAACTTAGATGTGTAAACTTAAACGAAATTGCTTAATTATAGAAACGAAACTTTGAGCCACAACACCAAATAATTCTCAAACCATTATACACAGAAAGATAGATATTTCTCAACTTCAACTACAAGATTTCATGTGTCACTTGTTAAACATTTTCGGACCAAAGTGGTGGAGTAGTTTGGTGAATAACTCAATTATTTTGACCTATAGAACCGAACCCACTCTAAGTCCAAAGTTCTAGACCAAAAAGACCAAACAAACAAAAGCCACCTAATCATGACTTTGATTCTTTGTTTGTTCCAAAAGCATCACCACAAAGAAAAAAAAAAAAAAACTCGTTTTTGACCAAATCCATGACTTCTTATAAACTCTTAGCAAACCATTTACGAGCTTATTCATATGTTTACATTAGGCTGAATCAATGGGTTTGAATAAATCAACAAAATACACGAGAATTCACTATCTCATTTACAAACATATATGCTATAGTTTTCACCGTTCCAACTCGTTGACGTTGCGAGACTTCTGTTAGACATTCAATCAAGAACAATGATTTAATATTATCATTATTATTTCATAATAATTTCATATTAAGAAGGTCGATATATTACTCTACAAACTCTTCGTCTACTTGTTTGCATCCGCGGACGATTGTTGATTGATTTGTTGTATACTTCATGGTATATCCTTGAGCCCAAATCCTATTCACATAAAAATATGAATTTCATCCTAAAATAATTTGATCAAAAGAAAAAAAAATGAAAAAGAAAAAAAATCATGAACTATATCCCATTTGTCAATACATAGATTTAACAATTTGACTATATATATTTGTAATTGAGAACACTGATTTGCTTCGCGGACGATTAAACATCATTTTTTAAAAATTATCATGAAATACTTAATTATATATTTAACTCTCAATTATAATTTTTTTTTATCATTAAAAATAAAAAATGAATCTTCATTCAAGTATTCAATTAGTGTAAAAGAGTCAAATTTTTTTTTTTGATAAGGAAAGTCAAATTATTTAATTATGACCGTGAGTGCATATTAGCTGGTGATTTTACAAAGCTAACTATGAATTTCATGGTTCAACCAGTTCAAAGTTTCAAGCTATAAGTACTCTTCCTCTTCCCTTCACCCGCCTCCTCTCCACCACCAGCACGGCCACCGTCCCCGCCGCCGCCAAATGGGCAACTGCTTGAACCCCACAAAACCCCTAAAACCCAAACCGAAACCCCGCCGCACCAACCCTTACTCCGCCACCAACACCAAACCCACCGTCAAAGACAACAGAACTCTTGATCATGTCCTCCCATTGGGCCCGAACCACCACCGGGCCCGCATCACCGACACCTACATCCTGGGCCAGGAGCTCGGCCGAGGAGAGTTCGGCATTACCTACCTCTGCACACACAGGATCACCCGTCTGCGCCTCGCCTGCAAGTCAATCTCGAAAAGAAAGCTGAAGACGTCTGTGGATGTCGATGATGTGAGAAGGGAGGTGGCGATCATGTCGACGTTGCCTGATCATCAGAATATAGTGAAGCTGAGGGAGACGTTCGAGGACGACGAGAAGGTGTATATTGTGATGGAGTTGTGTGAGGGTGGGGAGTTGTTTGAGAGGATAGTGAAGAAGGGGTGTTATGGGGAAAGGGAGGCGAAGGAGGTCGCGAGGACTGTGGCCGAGGTGGTTAAGGTTTGTCATGAGAATGGGGTTGTTCATCGGGATCTGAAGCCGGAGAACTTTCTGTTTAAGGATAACAAGGAGAATTCTGCTCTTGTTGCGATCGATTTTGGGCTCTCTGTGTTCTTTAGGCCTGGTAAGACGGCAAGACTACATACATCTCCTCCTTCCCTGATCCGTCATGAGATTTTTTAAGGGATTTATGATATATTGATGTAGAAACAGGTTCACTGTCATGATCTATTTATATTGATACATATTTTTACCCAAACTTCGATTTGGTTTTATTATGTCTAATAACCTAAGATTCAAAGGGGGCGGGTTCAATGTTCGATTGATCGCATTCATATCAAGGATGATTTGGTCAGTAAGTCTAATATAAAATGAAGCAGCCTCCAGTAGATTATTAATGTTGCTTCGATACGTTGAATTATCGTGTGACTTAACAGGGGAGCGGTTCAGGGAGATCGTCGGGAGTCCATACTATATGGCGCCAGAGGTTTTGAAGAGGAATTATGGACCAGAGGTGGATATTTGGAGTTCTGGAGTGATCTTGTATATCTTGCTGTGTGGAGTTCCTCCATTTTGGGCAGGTACTAATTCTATCCAGGAGTTGTCCCGATGTTGGGTTACATTTTTTCATAATCTCTTATTAAGGTCGATTTACACTTCTAATCGTTTATATTGGATGTGAATTACCTGTTGGGTAGAGACGGAGCAGGGCGTTGCTTTGGCCATATTGCGGGGAGTGATTGATTTCAAGAAGGAACCATGGCCTCGAGTTTCTGATGGTGCAAAGGACCTTGTCAAGAAGATGTTGAATCCGGACCCCCAAAAGCGGTTGACTGCTCAACAAGTGCTAGGCGAGTTTCAAGTCCTGCATCTGGTTTCCGGCGCCTTGTGTTTCCTTTTTCTAATTTCCTCGTCTTGACATAGAGATATAATTTTCGGAATTTCCCCCTCGATCTACTTGCAGAGCATCCTTGGATACAAAATAGGAAGAAAACTTCAAATGTTCCCTTAGGCGACATTGTCAGGACCCGACTCAAGCAGTTCGCCACCATGAACAAATTTAAGAAGAAAGCGATGCGAGTAAGCACTTTGCTATTCATACTAGAGATGCAGGTCCGTTTTAGAAAGTCCATGAAATCATGAATATTGATGCCATGTTATGTGTGTTGATGTCTGATCTATAGGTCATTGCAGAACATTTATCAGTTGAGGAGATAGAAATCATCAAGGATATGTTTGCGTTGATGGATACAGACCGCGATGGAAGAGTAACATATCAAGAACTATTGGAAGGGCTTCGGAAAGTTGGTTCACAATTGGGTGAGCCAGAGATTAAGTTGCTCATGGAAGTAGTAAGTTTCTCGTGGTGGTCTTGCGAACAGCTTCATCAGGATGTGACAAACGGACTGAATTTCAGCTGGCCTTCACTGACCCTCAAATTCATTTTTTCAGGCTGATGTGGACGGAAATGGTTATTTGGACTATGGAGAGTTTGTAGCGGTGACAATCCACTTACAGAAGATGGAGAATGATGCGCATTTCCACAAAGCATTCATCTTCTTCGACAAGGATGGGAGTGGGTTCATCGAGTTAGACGAGCTCAGTGATGCTCTTATCGATGAATCGGGTGAAACTGATTCCGCTGTGCTAAATGAAATCATGCGTGAGGTAGATACAGATAAGGTATGCAATTACGCATTATAAGCCATATTCTTTTTGCAATCGAAAATCATGGGCAGAGGCCTCTTATTTTACATCTGTTAATCTCACGGATAATGATGCTTCAGGATGGACGGATTAGCTATGAAGAATTCGTCGCGATGATGAAAACCGGGACTGACTGGAGGAAGGCTTCTAGGCAGTATTCTAGGGAGAGATTTAAGAGCCTCAGCTTCGACCTGATGAAGGACGGGTCACTAAATCTAAGCAATGGAATTGACGCCTAGCAAGTAATAGCGTGATCAGGCAAGTGTATGCCTCTTACTATATGTCCACAGCATTGTATTGATTTCTATCAAGGATGGCTCAGTGGGCGACTATGCGTTCATCTTCAACAACGCTGCATAAAATTGAAGTTCTGGCAATCATATCGATACCAGACTTCCAGCTTCTCAGTGAAACGCTCGATCACTTAATTACAACATCGCTGCACAGTTTGATCGCCAGCTCTAGAAATGTTGCTTTGAAGAAGATGGCCAGTTATATTTGTGCAGGAAACATTGATGTATACAAGTTAAACTTTGTAGTTCCCTTCTTTTATTTTTCCCCGTCCCGTGTCCGCTGTATACGTGCATCGATTAGTTGCACTCAACTGCATATTCTACTGCGAAAGGTTTTGATACATACCCAAGGCACGGTTATGATATTCAGGGATTACATGTTGCCGAAATCCTGTTTACAATGCAAACAGTTTTCCAGGATTTTTTTTGAGAAACACAGCAAAGCTTGACCGGAACGCGACATGATTTGTTTCTTGTTACTTTGTTGGGTGTCCAACTCAACCATTGTCTTGGCAATCATCAAGTCTTCAACAATTTGTTCACCTGCTGCAAAGGCAATCATTTCTACTATTTTATACCTTCTCCAACAAGGGAATGGGATCTGCACCGGTGTATTCCGTGCGGTTGGATCTTTATGAAATGGTTACGGTTTATTTGGTGGGTTAGGTTTTATTTTTGTTTTTATATTGGGTTTTTCATTGATATAAATTTTAATGGGATAATTTTTGTTAATTTTTTTTTTGTAGATTTTATTTTTTAAGGATCGATATTTCCTTAATAGGATTTTAATTATTTTTTTTTCATATTTTTTCAATACAAATAAATAAAAATACACCAAAACTGAACTCGTGCTGTTGGGCTGACAACAGCTGAGGACCCAGCTCCCTCCAATAAGTGCTCAAACACGAAATCACCAAAATTCGACAAATAAGTAATCCTCATATAAACACATCAGCAACTTCTTTAATTCTCCTACATTAAATAATATTCACTTCGTCTCATAATTAAATAATATTCACTTCGTCTCATAGTTATGGTAGTAGTTTGATTTTATAAGCGTATAACGATAATTAAACGTAATTTTTTTTTTATAAATTTATCATGGAATATCGTGTAAATTACATATTTTAACATAATACATATTACAAGATAATCATAAATGATTTAATATGAAAACAAGATTTATTTTCATACATATAAAATAATATAAAATACATACATGTCGCAATAATTATAGGATAAAAAAAATACTCATTTCATCCCAAAAAATACTTTCTTCAATCATATTTAATAATATATTATAATTTATTTGAAATAGATTTCACGAACCACATCAGAAAATATCAACCAACAAACGGACACAGAAGCCAAATTTTGGAAATAGGAACAAATACAGTGCAACAAAAGGGCATGCCTCCCATCCTGTGACAGCTTCCATTTGATGCTTCAACAAAACAATAAACCCAAGTCCGAACCTGTCCTTTAAAAAAAAAAAAAAAAAAGAAGTCCGAATCACAAGACCCCCACCCATACCCGAATCACAAATCGGATGAGGACTTCTCGGTCTCCTAAAATTTAAGGATATTTTAGGCTTGTACTTCTCCACCATAAGATGCTTATCTCTCCTTTAGTCGCACGCAACCCCATTCCTCTTTGTCAAAGAAGGCCCAGTTTTACGCGTCTTCGCCTCCATAGGCTCCGTTCTCTCCTGGCTCAAAAGCGGACGACCCGTGGAGTGCCCGGCCCGACCCGACCCGACCCGACGGCTTAGGATCGTCTCCGACATTGATGTCGAATGCCACAATCGCCGGAGAAATGGGATTCAACTTCCAGGCAAATTTAAGCAATAGAAACTTTACCGCGGGGATAATCTTATCTATCGTTGTTTAAAATCGTGATATCACTCTTATTGTCTTCCATTTTCGTTTTATTCATTAATAAAATAATAGAAAGTACTTTTTATATTTATATTCCTCGATCTAATGAAATAAATGTTGGTGAAATTTCTCTCAATGGAACCACACACTTTTTTAAAAGTAAAAGAAAAGGATAGGCATGCACTAAAATAAAAAGAGGCAACTTCTCATAGGCAGTGGGCAGAAACAAAACAGGCTTGCACTAACTCGAAAACCCCAAGACGAATATGGAAATTGTACGAAGCAAATGCGAGAACATGTGTGAGCGAATTCGAGAAAATACGTAGAGTTTCTGCTACTGCCTATCACGAGCAAATGCGGAGAGTTTCTGCTATTGTCTAAAAATAGATAGCAAGGGGGTACTTTCTCATTGCATCACACCAAAAACACAAAATCAACTAGAAAAATGAGCTAATTTTCAGTTTGGGTTATTGAGTGTATTTTTTATGGATATATTTTTATCATGTTAGAGAAGAAAAAAATTAAGAGTTATCCTGATAATTATAATCTCTTAACACAATCTAGGTAAGATATTTGTAATCCTTTTTTATTGGATATTTTGATACCGTCACAATCCCGTGGTTTTTATCCGTTTATTTTTTTAGGAATTTTTCACATAAAAATCTTGATATCAATTTTATTTTTTCGAGTTTTTTATTTATTCCGTTTTAATTGAATTAGTGAGAAAAAAGTGCCTAGCCAAATTTTCACACCACCTAACACCAAATTTTTCAAACAGATTGGTATCAGAGATCTGATTAATTTAATCGGAAAACGATCCTATTACTGTGCAAATTAAAATGGAAGACGGAACTAGCATTGGGGGCATAATCCGACCGACCTCATCGAACTATTCAATGTGGAAGTCCAGAATGGAGGATATCCTTTATAGTAAGGATTTGTACGAGCCGATCATAACCAAGACAAAATCCGTTGACAAAAAGGAGAAAGCTTAAGACATGTCTTGGTGTGATCAGGCAATACATCGACCAAAGTATCTTTCAAATTGTGGTCAATGATGTCGATGCTTTTCTCCTATAAGAAAAGCTCGAGACAATGTATCAGTGAAAGACTGCGATGAATAAACCTTTCATGATGCGAAACCTAGTAAAGTCGTATTTCAGAGATGAACGCAATGTAGGAGAACACTTGAATGATTTTCAGCGCATCGTCAATCAGTTGACGATAAAGTACAAGCATTGTTATTATTAAGTTCCTTACGTGATAGTTGCGGGACACTGGTGGTGTCATTGAGCAACTCCGTTCCTGAAGGGAAGCTCACGATGAATATAATGAAAGACAATATGCTGAACGAGAAAACCAGGAGAAAGGAGCTCAGCCTGTCCAACTCATCAGATGCCTAAGTGATGAAGGATGACAGACAAAACAAAGAAAGGACTTTCCAAAAAGGTGATAAATCTAGGGGGAGATCGAAGTCCAAGAATCGAAAGGCTTCACTTTCTATTATTGTGGCAAGCAAGGCCACAAAAAGAACGAGTGCAGGAATTTCAAAAGCGACACAACGCAAGACAAGGTCGTTAAGGGATAAGAGAACAACGAGCCAAGCACCATGTCCGTTACAACCATGGATGAATCGTGCCCCTCCTTGGATAGCGGTTGCATCAACATCACTTGTCCAGACTCAGACTTGATGGTAGATTCGAGATCCTCATTTCATCTTATTTCGCACATTGATTTTTTCTCATCTTACAAAAATGGTGATTATGATCTTGTGCAAATTGGAAATAATGAGACATCTAGAATAGTGGGCGTTGGAGATGTTTGGTTGCAAATCAATATAGGTTCCAAATTACTGTTGAAGGATGTCAAACACATACCCGATATTTGATTGAACCTGATTTCAGTTGGGATGCTTGATGATAAAGGCTATATACTTCTCATTTCTCTTATGGGAAGATGAAACTCTCGAAGGGTTCTTTATTGGTTGGTAAAGGAACAAAGTAAAGGACGTTATACACGATGCAAGCAAGACTGGTCAAAAGAGATGCAATTGTTATTGAGAAATCCTCCTTGATCGAGCTCTGGCATAAGAGGCTCGGTCTCATCAACGAGAAGAACTTGCAAATATTTGCATGTAAGTAACTTCTACATAACGTGAAATGTATTCCTCTAAAGCTTTGTGTTGATTGCATAGCTGAAAAATAATACAAAGTATCATTTCTTTCTTTCCCTCCACATGGAAGAAAGAATATACTCGATTTTGTGTATTTAGATGTTTTCTCTATGACACATATATCTTTAGGTGGTGCATACTATTTTGCTACCTTTATAGATGACCATTCTACAAAGGTTTGGGTCTATGCCTTGAAAACTAAGTGCTAGAAATGTTCAAAGAGTTCCATACCAGCGTGGAAAGACAAACTAGAAGGAAGCTCTAGTGCCGAGTACAGAGGTCCGTTCGAGGAACACTGCAAGAAGCACAACATTAAGCTTGAGAAGACGATTCTCAAGACAACTCAACAGAATGGCGTCACAGAGAGAATGAATAGAACCATCTTAGAGAAAATCCGATCTATGCTCTCTCATCCAAAGCTCCCAAAATTCTTTTGGTGGGGGAAGGCACTGCTGGCAGCTATTTACTTGATCAATCATTCTCCTTCTCGTCTTTTGAATGATGATATTCCAAAAGGGGTTCGGAGAGGAAGAGACTTATCTTATCAGCACTTGAAAGTGTTAGATCCAGAGCGTTTGTGCACATCACAAAGGATGAACGCTCTAAGCTTGATGATAAGACAAAACAGTGTATATTTCTTGACTATCCTTTTAAGGAATTTGGTTTCAGGTTATGGGATACAAAAGCCAGGAAGCTCATCCTAAGTAGAGATGTTATCTTCTTCGTAGATCAGACCATTGAGGGCATCGAGAAGCTAGGGAAGTCTGGACCCCTAGAAGATATCCTAATGAACTTGGATCAAATTCCTCCTCCGACATAGGAAAACCAGAGGGAGATATGCAGGATGATCACAGTGATGAAGAAGCCGATGTTGATGGCCCAAAATCGAAGAACCAGCTCAAAGACAACCACCAACACAACAAGGTATGCAACACTCTACAAAAGAACGTAAACCATTCATCAGATATTCTAATACTGAGTATGTGATGCTGATTGATGGGGAGAACCTGAGAGCTACAAGAAAACCATGTCTAGGTAGCTTCCTATGACTGGTTGAATGGTACACGTAAAGGTAATAATCTCAATAGATGTTACTAGTGAGGCTACTTCAAAAAAAGTGCTAATTGGAATACGATAAATAAGTTCATAAAGTAAAGCATATTGATAAGATTAGAAATCTATACGAGAATCTAGTAAAAGATCCACATAGCGACCGTTGGTCTCAAGTCATGCAAGAAGAAATGCAATCGATGAAATTACCGAAGGTCAAACGCACGTTAAAGAATCGATGAGTCTACCACTTGAAGACTGAAGACAAAAGCTCACAGCCATGCTACAAGGATAGGTTGGTTGTGAAAGGGTTCAATCAAAAAAAGGTATTGACTTTGATGAAATTTTCTCTCCACTTATTAAGATATCTTCTATCATAATTGTGTTAGGATTGACGGTTAACAGGGACCTCGAGATTGAGCAACTTAATGTGAAAACAACTTTTCTTCATAGAGACTTAGAGGAGGAGATATACATAGGCCAACCTGAAGGGTTTTAGGTCGAAGGAAAGAAGAACCTCGTATGCACGTTGAAGAAGTGCCTGTATGGTTTGAAACAAAAGCCTCAACAGTGGTATTGTAAGTTTAACTCCTTTTTGGTGGACAATGGATACAAGAAGACGTCATCAAATTCTTACGCCTTCATTCAAAAGTTCGCCAATGATAACTTCATTATCCAATTGCTCTATGTTGATGATATATTGATTATCGAGCAGTATACTAAGAAGATCGTAGCTTTGAAGAAACCTCTTAGAAAAATCCTTTTCAATTTTCCCGCTAGGCCGATTCTAATAATGCAAATCTTCCGTGATAGAAAGAGCAGAAAGCTGTGGCTATCGTTGGAACGATACATCGAAAAGGAGTTAGAAAGGTTCAACACGAATAAGTCCAAACCAATTAGCACCCCACTTGCAAGTCACTTAAAGTTAACAATGAATTAGTGCCGCATAAATCAGACAGAGAAGCAAGAGATGCAATATATTTTGTATACTTCAGTTATTGGCAATTTGATGTATGATGTGGTATATACCAGACGATATTGCTTACTAGTTAGAATCTTGTGTAGATTTCTTTCTAATCCAAGAAAAGAGCACTCAGCAATTAAATGGATTCTGAGATATCTTAGAGGTACATCTAAGTTATGTTTATGACACGGTAAAAAAAAACCTATATTGGATGCTTATATAGATACAGATATAGCCAATGATGTCGATTCTCGGAAGTCAATCTCGGGTTATGTGAGCAATATCATGGTAGTCAAAACTACATAAGTGCTTTGGATGGAGAACTTCTTGCTAGAGTTAGGATTAGAATAAGACAGGTATAAACTCTATTGTGATAATCAGAGTGTTATTCATCTTATCAGAAATTCGATTTTTATTCAAGGTCAAAACATATTGATGTGAGATATTACTGAATACGTGATGCACTGGATCGGAAAAGTATTCAACTCGAAAAGGTCCACACTGATGTCAAAGGATCAGATATGATGATCAAGACCTTACATATGAAGAAATTTGTTTTCCACAGATAACAAGTGGATATGACGATGGTCCCTGCTGTTCTGAACGGGAAGAATTATTAGTGGGCTTTCCCACCATGGGACCCACACATATTTTTTAAGAAGTAAAAAAAAAAAAGGATTGGCATGCACTAACAATAAAAGAAAGGAGGCAACGTCTCACAGACAGTGGGCATACGGAAAAAAAAACAAAAAAAGCATGCACTAACTTGAAAAAACGCAAGACGAATCCAGAAATTGTAAGAAGAGATTGTGACAACATGCGTGAGCGAGTCATTAAAAATACGAAGAGTTTTTGCTACTTTATTTAAATAAGCAGCAAGAGACAGTTTCTCAATGCATCACACCAAAAACACACAATCAACGAAAAGAATGAGATAATACCCAGTTTTGGGATATTAAGTGGTATCCTCTACGGGTATACTTTTATCCCATTAGAAAAGAAAAAATTATTGAGAGTCATTCTGATGATTGTAATTCCTTGACATAGTCTAGGGACAATATTTGTAATCTCTTTTTATTGGATATTTTAATATCGTCACGTTCCCGTGGTTTTTATCTTTTTGCTTTTTAGATGATTTTTCCACATAAAAATCTTGATATCGATTCTATTTATTCACTATTTATTTATCCTATTTGAATTGCTCAATGCCTGAGCAAATTTTCGTTGCGTCTAACGCCGACTTTTTCTAACAATAGAAACAAAAAATCAGAAAAAATAGTAGTCGTTTTTGTTTTCTGTTTTATCCAAATATAATATTAAAGAAAAAATCTTTTCATTTCAGATATTGTTTTTTGTTTTGGTTATTGATTTTATATGATTGTTATTGATTTTGGTTTTCATAGTTTTAAGTAACGATATCAAGAGAACCCCTAAAACAGTAACATAAAAAAACAGTAATAAAAACATAAACACTTTATAAAATAAAATGAGTTTTTGTATATAGGATCTTTAATATTAAAAACAGAAACTGAAAACTTTGTTTCTATATCATCCTTTTAAGAAACAAAAAACAACATAGATCCTTGTTTCATCAGTCATTACAACGAAAATAAAAAATAGTAATGATATCAAACAACCGCTAACGAAATTAGAACTCCAACGATCACTTATGGATGAGTGCAGTGATAAACTACCGTTTTCCTAACGATAAAAGGGTTTAATTGGACACCCTGTACTAGGTAGCTGTTGTCTTTTTCTTTTGTCTCTAGGAAAATCCTGTTTTATAATGAGGTCAAACCATGGACTATCTTTACTTTAACCCTCTAGTTGATGTCGTTTTAATCAAATTCATTATGAATGCACCAGGAGATGGGTTCACAAATCCGCTAATCCTTCATGTTGTTTGCTGAAAATGGAAACTCATATGGCTCAGAGTATCGGCTAAAAGTTGCTATGAAAGTCTCGACACATATTCGTAAAATTGTTACAGGAGAGCTGAAATCTTCTACTATCATACCATGTAATAAACAAAGCCAAAAGCTTTGCAAAGTTTTATCGTCAATCGTAGTATCTTACTAACAAATGCTGCTATGAAATCACAACGTCAAACAATAGCTTTTTCAGCTTCAAGAAATTCTATAGTCTGAATGTTGCCTATATCGCCACTGCTGTCGTGATCACCAGTCCCTTTGTACTTATACCAACTAGCGACGATCATGAAGTATATGAAATCCATAGTCCCCAATGCGGCAACAACGTAGTAGAAGTAGTCCAGCTTCCCTTTGTTCAGATCCTCAGCTAACCAACCTCCTCGACCGTGCTTTTCTGTCACCTGATGGATAAGCGAGATCAATAAACTGCTGATGTAGCTCCCAATCGCCATGCCACAGTAAAATAGGGATGCGCCAATGCACCTCATGTTCTCCGGGAACTGCTTGTAGTAGAACTCGATCTGTCCTACCGCCATGAAGGCCTCGGCCAATCCCGCCAGGACTAGCTGGGGGATCAGCCAGCTGGCGGACAATGAGGAGATGGCGCCGTTTCTTGGCGTCATCCCCTCAATGGATCCCGTGAGGGCTAGGTGTCGTCTCTTCTGTTCCACGACAGCAGAGAGGACAGATGTCAGGATGGAGAGGACTATGCCTATCCCCATCCTCTGGAGGATAGTGATCCCGCCTTCCTTTTTCGTGACTTTCTGGAGGAATGGGACGACGACTCTGTCGTAAATGGGGAGCCAGATGCTGAGGCCAAGCATCTGGAAGACGATGTAGGATGCAGCCGGGATCTGGAAGTGGGAAGTGAGGTGTCTGTCGGATTGGACGGCTTGGAAGATCGCGTAGGTCTGTTGTTGGGCTATCGCGTTGTAGTACAGGAAGGCCGAGGCCCATACTGGAATGACCCTTAATAGGCACTTCAGTTCCTCTACTTGTTGTATGCTGCAAAGGTTCCATGGATCTGCTGGAGAGCCATCTGGGTTTATTTTGTCTTTCGAGGTGATGATCACAGCCTTGTCGAAGAACCTGATGGCATCACGACAACAGAGTCAGTTGTTAGTTTCAGTACTTCAATCGATGTTTACAATTTTTTGCTCTGAACATGGAGGATTTTCAACTAAAGCTTATTGATTATGGTTACCTGAATTGTTCTGTACGAGGTAGCTTAGAGTTGATGGTATCAGGCGGAACATAGTCCAAAAGAGACACCACTGACTGCTCTGGCAACACCAGCCGCCTCTTCTTTATCGCGACCACGAGGACCTGAATCACACTAGTAACGGGGCTCCCTGTCGGCTTCACCTTAACGTATATATTATTTCCAGCAAAGTATAGCACACAAGCAAGCAGCATCAAACCCGCGGGGATCCCTAGCCCAATCGACCAGCTGATGTTGCTCTGAATATAGACTATAAGCGTTACGGAGATCATCATGGCGAATGTGTAGGTGAAGAAATACCAGTTGAAGAAGCTGGCGATCCCTCTCTTGCCCGATTCTGTATTTGGGTTGAACTGGTCGGCTCCAAAGGCCATGTTACATGGCCTGATTCCACTCGCTCCGACTATCAGGAGCACGAAGCCAAGTAATAAGAATGTCATTTGCCATCCTGTCGGACCAATGCAGGTTGCATCGCTTGCTCCGCAATGAGGCGGGTGTAGCTGCTTCACTACCGCTGTTACAGCGATCACCGATAGTCCCTAGGATGTCATACAGATCAGAGATGAAATTGTAAGCATATGTGATCTGATAACTTTGTTCATATTGACATTTTGTTGTTAATATGACTTAGCAACACATACAAAGGTTGTTTCATGATGTCGTGAACAAGAGTCACACCCTAATCACATGATTAGGGACAAAAGTTGTTTATCATCGAGCTATCTGTTCCGGACAATTTTCAAAAAAACTAATATTGGGATTTGAAGAGCAAAATAGGATATCGTTCTTACAAAGAACGAGGCGGTTGTGGCGAATCCTAGCGTCTTGAAACGGCCGAAGTACATATCGCAAAGGTAAGCGCCGATCAAGGTGCCGAAATTGGTCGTGCCATTGAAGACGTTGATGATAGTGGTAGCTGTTATGGTCTTCATGTTGAAGACTGTGGTGAGGTAGATCAAGAGGTTGGACAACGTGCCAAGGGCTCCAAGCTTCTCAAATGTCTCATTTCCTATGAGCAATCACAAAGCTTAGATTCTTTACTACAAAGCATAAATGGTCTCAATAAGAAACATTAGTCACAAAAAAACACAAGCTATTCGCCTAGTTCTTCGAGTTTCTATCAAAATCTCTTATTGTTTGAGATCTATAATCCATATCATGTTCTATATTTTTTCATTATAATTATACAGAGATGTTTTCTTAAAAGAAAAACTAGAAGAATTTCCCATTATCAATCGAATAATTCGCAAATCAAATTACACCAGATGTTGAACAGACTAATTCAATACTCATGGAGTCATGACTTACCAATGATGAAAGGCATGGCCTTGATGCCCATATACTTGACCTCTTCTTTCTCATCATTGTTCTTGAGATCATCAACTTCGTGTTCTTCATTGCCATTAGCTTTGTTGTGATTCTCTTCTTTCTCCATCGCTAAACCCTCAAACACAATGCAACACTCTCCAATTCTCCAATGCCTTTTCAAGAACTTTGCTTATATTTTTATTAGAGGGTGCCTTAGATTTTGTGTGGTATATATGCATGGAACTTGGAGTACATCCTTTAATATAACATTCCCACCAACCTCTTTTCCTCTTCTTTGTTCATTCACACAATTTAACACATTTAAAAAGAAAAGAAAGAAATGTTTCCAGTTGAGTTGCATGTGCGTGGTCAACTATAGTTCAACTACAAGTCACCACTACTTGTTGTTACTAATATTATAAATCCTTTGCATGTTGATTCCAATAATGTGAGATACGGTGTTAAAATCTCATACATGGTATCTTATCTAGGTTAAATATTTGTGAACTTGTCACAATACTAATAATACTACTGAAATTTCGTGTAAAAGATGAGGCCTGATCGATAGTGAAATTTATAACGACAGAGATAGAGTAATATGATATATTTTGGTATGAGAAATTCGGCCACAATACTTGGTATTGCATGACATATGTCGCAACATATGGACTTGTGAAAACAGAAATTACTTGGAATCATTTTTCAGATTATGATTGATAGATGTACTCCACTTAGTCCACTAGTAGGGTTAGAATACAACCAAAAAAAACCTCAAGGAATACTCTATTATATTATCCCTCCAGTCCCATAAGATAAATAACACTCATTTATGTAAGATGTTTTAAAATATATATAGCATATCAGATTATGATTGATAGATGTACTCCACTTAGTCCACTAGTAGGGTTAGAATGCAACCAAAAAAAACCTCAATCATGGAATACTCTGTTATATTATCCCTCCGGTCTCATAATATAAATAACACTCATTTATGTAAGATGTTTTAAAATATATATAACATATCAGATTTTATAATTTTTTAATATAAAAAATCAAAATAATCATATCTGTTATATTATAAATAATTATATTTTCTCATAATTACTATTGTGCCTTTTAAAAAAACTTACTACATCTACTTGTACGGCTTATATATATTAAACCACATTTTATGTAGTTTAAGTGGCTTCACGTCAAATACCTCAAAGGAAAAGGCAAAGCAAAACTTGGCATCAAAGGGTTGTTTCTTAGAAAAAAAATTAGCTTCATAGTTTTGATAAGTGCGATCAATCAAACCATTACAATCATATAAGCCAATGTCTAAATAGTTTGAACGTTAGTTGTGAAAAAGGAGAAATCAGAAATGTGCTCTTCATTGTGGGGCAAAAAGGGCAAGTAACGCATTGATGTTGTTCATATTTGCGACACGTAAGGCTACTATATTAAAGATAAGACACCACCATGTGTTCTTTTACCGAATTTTTTTTTGTCCTACAGGCAAATAAGAAGGAACTGATATTTTCAAAATTAAAATTAATTCCTCCAAAACAAGACAATCAAATGTGTTTTTTTTTTTTAACGTAAATATTCCTTCTCACAAGATTCCTTGCTATAACAAATTGAGTTTTGGTTTAACAACCTCCCAAATAATATATACTCCTTTCCATTCACTTTATTTATAATAATTTGTTTGGATATAAAATTTTGTTTATATGTCAAATTTTTATGAAATTTGATGTAGAAATAATATTTTTTAAAAATAATGATATTTATTACAACTGTTGAAAAATGGATATTTAATGTATTGTAATAAAACATGATTATTTTTTAAGATTAAATATTTACTTAAAAAGAAAAGAATGGAAATATGTTGGGAGAATTAAAAGAAATTATAAATGAATTGGATAAGAGAAAGTAGTTTTTTTCTATTGGTGCGGTAATGTTTGCTCCAGTTTTCATATCTCATTGCTTCTTCGACTAGCTAGCTTTGGTTAAGTTGTTATACGTGCAAATCGAACACCTTAGCTTGAGATCACTTTCTTATGCCTTTCTTGGAAAATATCACATCGAAACTTATTGCATGTTACCATGAACGGAAATTCCGTAACAATATTGAATGAGGAAGGAGTGCACGATGTCTACATTGCTGATTCAATACCCTAAGATGAATCTAAATGCTCGTGATGGGTATTCTTTTTCGTTCCATAATTTTTGTAATATTCAATTTATGTACGTAAATTTAGATTTATATCCTTTCTAATTACACATAAATTTTTTCTCTTTATCTATTTTAATTTTTAACTACAAAATATTTTCCAATTATGAAAACATCATAAATAATTTGAGACGTATCTTGAGTTGATAGACAATTTTGAGATGGAGGGAATCCTATTTTGAGTACTGACTATATACATAAATTTGAGTGATGCTTTCGTCATGTTAATCTTGGGTTGATGGACAAGACACGTATCTATAATAATGATGTAATTGCTCACTTCTGGATTAAGACGAGAAGGATCAATAAGAAGCAAAAAACTTTCCAACATCTTTTTTCTCCTTTCATAGTCATACAACTTTTTTTTTACTTTCTTTTAATGGAAACAATTTGATGGTTTTTCGAACTACATAAGTGCAATAAAAAAACACTTTTTTTTAATGATTATTGGAAAAAGAAATAGAACAGTGGCTGAAAGGCAGTGTTGGGCCATTTTTCCCACTAGTTTTGGGCTTTTCAAAACGGGCTTGATAAGTTACTGGCCCATACACAAGGAACCGGGCCAGGTAGATTGTCGGCCGGAGCACGTGTTGTGGCGAACCTACACAGCTTGCCAGAAATGAAAGTATCCACCGTCAAAATTATATCTAATAAAAAATAAATGATTGAAATTAAAACAATATAAATCAAGAATTGAGATTAAAAGATTTTAATCTTAATCATTAATTTTTCATCATTTAATTTTAACAATTCATTTTTCACCATTTAATCTCAACCGTTTATTTCTTAGTAAACACACGTATGTCGTGACCCATATTATTTTTTTACACATTTATATCATAACACACAAATTCTCTTAAAGTATTGAGGGGTGTTATATGATCCCCATTAGATTTAAAAGTATACACATAACTCTTTTATTGTAAAAAAAGACGCATTATTTCTACATGAAAGCACATTAAGAGAAGTTAATAAAAGAGGATCTTCTATATGGTCTTCATCAATTTTTAAAGAAAATCGAATTGTTTTGACATGAAAAACCATTTAAAGAAATTGATAAGGAGGTGATCCGTATATTTTCAAAATTTAGAGGGATTATGTTTCACTCTCGAAAAGTTCAGAAGGTTTTATGTTATTTTTTCAAATTTTTATGACGAAGTAGTTTAACAATTCAAATTTTCGTCTAATTTGATCTCAATCAAAATAGGAAAATAATTTAACATCATAGATTACAAAAATATAATAATGATCCCAAAACCTTAAATTCTAATCGTAATCATCGATAATCGTCGTCGTCTGTTGTCGCAATCAATTTCGTCATTGGCACAAACAATATGTATGTGCGTCTGGTCGTCGTCGTTCCCGAAACAAAACTATGCTGATATATATAAATGCAATACATACTATTTATATCCAATATTCTCAATTACATTACAGAAATACATACTGGTTAAAACAATGCCCAAAATCAAGCTATATGAAGAAAATCCATCATCTCCGTCGAAGTAATATGAAGAAAATCAAGCTTTTAATTTTAAAAGCACACTACTTGGTGATTAACAAAAATCTGTACCAGGTGTTTTCAACACATCGGGAATGGGAAATTTATAAAAAAAAAAAAAAAAGGGAGAGAGAGATGTGTACCATCAATATATAAATAATAATAAAAAATTATACTCCTAAATAATTTACATAAAAAAAGGAAAAAAATAAACAAACACTGAAAAAAAATCATCAACTCAAAATCTACACCGTTAAATCGCATTTGTCACATACAAGGTTGTGTGACATGCCACATCCAGTATGTTATTAGTCACGAAAATAGCCGGTCTTGTATTTAGTTGCGATAACTTGCATACAACGCCGACATTGGTGTCAATGTGTTACTCGAAGTACGGACTACATATCTGTTTGTGCTAAACTTGGGAAACTGAGTTGAGAAGGTAGGCCTGAGCTCAGGAGCCCAAGCGTCGTTGTAACAGACGGGTGATGTCTTTGGGCCCTGATCCTAACGCACAAGCATGCACGGATCAGAAACATAAAACCCGGTTAGTTTCGAGGTGATGATCCTCGGGGACCGGTTTCGATATTTAAGTCAGTATCGATCCAATAAACGGAGATTAATAACTGAGTAGAGTTCTTAATATTTTATATTTTTGATAATAAATGGGGATATTTATAACATATTATTCACCATTTGTATGATGAACATTTTTTATATCCTCGGAAGGTAAATAACTTAGCCACATAAGGTCCCATGTGGCCTTTTTCCATAAGTCCCTTGGTTTAATGATGTTAGGCCTTTGATCGGACCATTAACCTGTAGGATTGTTGCCACTTTGCAGCAACACTTGCCCCCCAGGTCTCGAGGTGGGAAGTTCAGGTTGGGAGCTCAGCGAGGTCTAAAATTCAGCCCTCAACCTTTGAATCCCTTGGACCTTGAGACTTGGCGTTTTGTCAGCTTAAAACTTGGTGTTGATTGACTTGGTCCTTAGTCCATTTTTTCAGAAATGACAAAGTTGAGTGTTGAAACTTGTGATGTTTTGATTATGACAAACAGTAAAGCACTAATGATTTGCAGGTTTAATAAAGAGCAGGTGCAATGCACAAGTTTGGGGGAATCTGTTGGATACAAGATTGCATTTCAAACCTCAAGCCAAAGATAATAACTCAAGTACCATATACCAAGACTATAAGATGGAGCTGCAAATCTATCAAGTAATGTAAAAGTGTGTTGTAGAGAAGTTGGTACTCTTGTATGTTTGTTGTAGGAGTGAGCACACGGGATTTGAATTACCTTTAGCATGTTTTTGAAAAGAACTTAACCTTGACTAAGAACTGGTTCTTGCCGTATTGACAGTCTTGTAACAGAATTCTGATTTTTCGGGTAGTAATTTAAAAGAGATTTTTCATGCTTTTAAATTGGATATTTATCTCAAAAAATAATCTTTTAATCTAGAGAATATTTTAAACGAGGTAGGTCTTGGCATTTTACATACCGGTTGATCTTTCAACAAACTTCTATTTTTATGGAATAATGGTTAGATTGTTTTTTTACTAGAGCAATTTCTTGTTTGGCCACGTTCTTCATGACTCCAACTCTCCAAGAAATGTTGTTTTCATTATTTAGGGAGATGAAAAACATTCTAATCACTTTCGATTCACAAAGTACAAAAATTGCAAAAGATTTTTCAAGGTATTCTTATGAAATTCAAATTTGGTGAACTAGAGGTTCGATACTTTAAATGATAAAAGGTATACTCGAATATAATGTGCTCATAGCTATGCTGATCGACAAAGTATCATTTTGTAGCATTGTTTGGCTAGTTAAGATGGATGTATGTTCTTTTGTGTTTTGTGATTGTTTTTTGTGTGCTAGTATTTACGTTATGTGTGTTTGCTTTATATTCTGTTTTCAATTTGAGGATAAGCGAAAAGAGTGTTTTGTCGGAATTATACCCATTTAACTATGATTAAGATTTTCAATGGCAATGCTCTCTGTTTCATTTGTTCGTGGATTCTTTTTCATTTTTTTTACATATCTTCTGTTTCATTTTTGTATATTCGCTCTGTTTCACTTGTTCATGCACTCTATATCATTTGTGAACATGTACATTCACTCTATTTCATTTGTTCATGTTTTCTATTTCAATTTTTGTACATGTGCTGTAATTAATTTGTTTATGCGCTCTATTTTATTTGTTCATGTCTTCTGTTTCATTTTTTGTACATGCGCTATGTTTTATTCGAGAACATATGCTTTATTTCATTTTTTCTACATTCGCTGTATTTCATTTATTCATGCGTTGTGTTTTATTTGTTCATGCGTTCTATTTCGAAAAAGAACGTCAGAACAGACGTTCTATTTTGAAACAAAACGTCTGTTGTAACAAGTGTTCTGTTCCATTTTTGTATTGGCACCCTGTTTTATTTTTGTATTGGCATCCTGTTTTCATTTTTTATCATACACTTTGTTTTATTTTTGTATATGTGTTTTATTTCATTTGTTCATGCATTCTTTTTCATTTGTTGTACATGCGCTCTGTTTTATTCGGAAACATACGCTTTGTTTCAGTTTTTATACATGCGCTCTGTTTCATTTGTTCATGCGCTCTATTTTACTTTTTGGATGATGTCAAGATATGATGATGCATAGTCTCGTATTATTATTGTGTTTTATTTTTTATTCATACGTTTTGTTTCATTTCTTCATACGCTATGTTTCATTTAATCATGTGCTTTGTTACATTTTTGTACTGACACTCTATTTTATATTTGTATTGACGCTCTATTTTTATTTTTGATCATGCACTTTATTTAATTTTGTATATGCGTTCTGTTTTATTTGTTTATGCGCTCTATTTTTTCGGAAACATACACTCTGTTTCATTTGTTCATGCGTTTTATTTCATTTTTTTGGGTGATATCGAGATCTGATGATGTATAGCCTCGTATTATTATTATGTTTTATTTTTTTTTATTCATGTTTCTTATTTCATTTGTTCATACGCTATGTTTAATTTGTATATGCACTTTGTTTCATTTGTTAATGCGTTTTGTTTCGAAACAGAGCGTTAGAATAAGCGCTCTAATTCATTTTTATACGACGCTCTTTTTTATTTTTCTATTGATGCTCTATTTTTATTTTTGATCATGCGGTTTATTTTGATTTTATTCAGACACTCTTTTTCATTTTCCAACGAAGTAACGAGATTCCGACGAAGATTACGATGATGTTTCAGATTACGACAACGCGGCAGGAGTCCGACGAAGATTTCGACTATGTGGCTGGATTCCGATAAAGATTCCTGCACATAGCTGGATTCCGACGATGGTTGGATGATGATAGGGATTGGGATAAAGATGTGTACAAGGTTAAGGATTTAAATGAGATGGATGAATTGTATATTTTTGTAATTTTTATTCCTTATGTATCTGTTTGGATATTTTTTTCAATTTTTTATATTTTTAGGTGATTTCCCCTAAAATCAATTAGTAGTCCAAATTACAATATTTGTAGGCTCGAGGGAAAGAAATTTTTGTGTATTTCATCTCGTTCTTGAATATTATTTTGTACAATTCTAGACTAGAAAATTTGCGAGATTCGTTGTTACTTTTCAGAAACTTTGTAATCAATCAGGGTTTAAGTTGAACCACACAAGTCCAAAATGATTTCATTACAAATTTTACCCTTGCAGGACCATGTCTAAATTTTTTTGTGGTTGTCTATTCTTGTCGTACAATACGTTGCATGTATATCGAATTTCATCTCTGTTGCCCTAAACATACACATAGGTGGGCCAGGATCACCTGCTGTCCCTGTCCAACAACGGAAAAGATCCTATGATTCCAAAAAATCATAAGATAAAAATTATTATTTTTTGTTTATGTGATGATGCAATTAATAATATTGAATTGTTAGCCATGAGTTTTTGGACAACAGACAATCCAGATCAACGCATTAGGTCCACTTTTATTATAGTATATTTTTCATTTTAAATTAATTAAAATATTTTTTTTATTAATTTTAAAATAATTGAAGTGTTTTTATTTTTGATAATATTTTAATATAAAAAAATATCAAATCAATCTCATCTATCACACAATAAATTCACTAATTTCTCTCACAATTATTGTAATAAATTTGAATATCATCAAAAAAATATTCATTCCTCATCAAAATATACATAAATTCAACACTCGTATAAATTTTCGTCGAATCAAAATATATCGATTAAAAAATAACAAATATTTTACCCAAAAAACAAACACGGAAAACAAAGAGAGGAAGTATGTTCTCTGTGGTATCAAATCAGTCCATTTAGTCAAGAGAAAAATAAAAATGATGTTATCATATAATGATGCTTTATGTTGCATCCATGATTCCATTCAGTATATCTTTTGCTCTGGTTCGTGCGCATTATGCTTAGAAATGTCTATGTGATGTCCTTACACTCAAATCTCGTATCATAAATCCTTTATGTGTCTCATTCGTACAAAATTAACACCTTTATTGTGATTGGTATTTATTAAGTATAAAATCCAAGTCCATGTACCATACATATCTCCACATACGATATCATCATAGTAAGATTTAATTTAAATCACAGAGCTGGTCATTTGTGTGCGAGCTACACTTTTCTTATACAGTACTACACAAATTTAAAGCAAAACCTATCATTTTGTTTGACAACAAAATGTCTTTTTGAATTGGTTAGTCTTTTTGTTCTAGTGTTAAGTTCATTTATCTGTTGTGGTAATTGCTTGAGGTGTCGGCTCTTGACTGAACGAGGAAAATGATCATAGATGGGGGACTATTTGTGGACTCAACAAATTTCAGGTCTCAAATCAATTACATTTTCATCACTATCAATAGTTTCATCATCAATGATGTAATCTTCCAACAATGTAACATTTTCTAAGAAATCAGAAATGTACGACGAGTTTGCTTGCAATTGACGAACTGCTATTCCGCTGCATAAATGCAGCAAGAGTGAGCTTCGTAACTATGTTTAGCAGGTTCCTCATGCTCGTGGCGCCTAGTATAGAACCGATCCTGCAATTATTTACACCACGTAAGATGTGAACATGTACTTTATCAACCATAGGTCAGTCGAAAGCTCAAATTTATGATGAAATGCTCACTAATGAGTATCAGGGTTCTACCGCTCTAGATTTCTTTGATTGAATTAATCTTTATGTTGCACAATCGTCTCATTTGTTTTCGCAAAGACTATGCTAACCAAACCATAATCAACATAAAGATGGTTAGTGATGAATACAAAAATAATTATTATCATGTTTGTTTTTAGTTATTATTGTAAAAATACTGGAAACATATAATCATCAAGGGATTAAGGGAAATAATCTTAGGAATAAAGATATCTAGAAACCATATCTTTAATAGAGATATTTTATTAAAGAATTCTTCTAAGGAAATTT
Source organism: Drosera capensis (assembly GCA_001925005.1). NCBI lineage: Eukaryota > Viridiplantae > Streptophyta > Magnoliopsida > Caryophyllales > Droseraceae > Drosera > Drosera capensis. The sequence goes on from LIEC01011325.1 coordinate 96,830, forward strand.
TTTATCATCCTACTATATAAAAAAATCTATAGTATAGGGAATTCAAGACATAAACCCCAAATTTCGCAATTATATATTTCATACTCCATACAAATTCATTATTTTCTTCATGTTTTGATTATCGTCAGACGATCCAGTCATCATCATCATCTACATCTTCGATTCACGATCTTATGATGCTGTGATTGTTTTTTGTGCAAACAGTTAGAAAGCTAGATTAGCTGGAGCATCACAGAGAAATCGATATCTCATCACCAATGAGGATAAACAAAAATATGAATTTCAATCCTGAAATCAATTAATCGGGAGAAACGAGTCATGAACTACACATATGTGCAAGGTTTTGGAAAATTGCAGTATGATTCTGGAAAATTCAGGGGGTGTACACCCCCGGGAGTACACGGAGTACACCTAATACTACCCAGCAATACTTAAACCTTAAGACCCTTCAATTTTCAAAGTATACTTAAACCCTAAGACCCTTCAATTTTCAAAGTACATCTATTTCGGTAATTCATAAGTAGCTCCAAATATGTATTGAGTTATCTAGAGAAACCACCACATTATTGTGATCAAAGTTTGCATGAAATACTTACAAATTTCTTTAACTACATCATCAAATCATAAGTTTCTCACTTAACTTTCCATCAATACCCTCACCATCAGTACCCTTATACTTGTACCACCTAGAACAAGCAAAGAAGTACACAAGATTCACCATTTGCAAACCAGCGATGGCATAATAGTAATAATCCAACCTCCCCTGGTTCAGATCATCCGGCAACCAGTTCCCCAACACGGATCCAGTCGTCGCCTTGTGCACTAGCGATGTGATGAAGCTAGTCAAGTAACTCGCCATCGCCATGCCACAGAAGAAGAAAGAACCACCTAGGCTCTTCATGTTATCAGGAACTTGCTTATAGTAAAACTCGAATAATCCCACTATTGCAAAGGCGTCCGATAGGCCTGCTATCGCCATTTGTGGGACCAACCACATCCATGACATAGGCGAGACGAAGTGTCCTGATTTGAGAGCTGAGGTTCTGCGCTTCTCTTCTATGATGCCGGATAGGATTAGGGTCGGTATAGAAATGATCATGCCAAAACCGATCCTTTGTAGCATTGTGATGCCACCCTCGTTCTTGGTTATCCTACGAAGGGCTGGAACGACGATCCTGTCGTAGATTGGTAGGAAAATTGTGACCGCCATCATGGAGACAGCGATGAATGAGGCAGATGGAACCTCGAATTTGCTTCCTCCTACGCGTCTGTCTATTTGTTGGGCTTGGAAGACTACGTAGATTTGCATCAGAGAAACCACAAATACTAAGTATATGATGCCCGAGATCCATACTGGGAGTATACGGATCAAGCACTTGACTTGTTCTACTTGTTGCATGCTGCAGAGTTCCCATTGATTCGCTGGAACTCCATCTTCATTTAGCTCGTCTTCTTTGGTTATGATTGCAGCTTTTTCAAGGAATCTGAAACCAAGATCAAATGCAAGCATTAGTCCAAATATAATTCAAAGTTATATATATCTGACTCAATATCTTTGCTATACGTTATTATTCTGTCGAAACTATAATTATCAGGAACACTGTACCGTATAAGAATAACTTGTCTGAGCCATTAGCTGGTACCGTAGCTTACCTGAATTGCTTTGTATAAGGAAGCTTGGGAAAGATAGATTTCCCAGGAACATCGTCAAAGACAGAGCACTTCGCTCCTTGCGATAGATCCAGTCGCCTTTTCTTTATAGCCGCAACGAAAACCTGAACCACAGTCACATAGGGGCTTCCAACAGGCTTAACTTTAACATACAGCTTCGTCCCAGAAAAGAACAACATGCATGACAGGAACATCAACCCTGAAGGAATCCCTAAACCGATAGCCCAGCTCACGTCGGACTGAACATACACGATCACGGTTACAGCTATCATGAGGGCGGTCGTGAAACTGAGATAGTACCAATTAAAGAAGCTGACGATCCCTCTCCTGCTTGCTTCATTGTGGGGATCGAACTGGTCGATGCCAAATGCTAGGTTACATGGCCTAACGCCACCGCCACCGATCACTAGAAGCGCCAAGGTTACGAGTAGGAATAGGTATTGACATTGTGTTGGACCAACACAGGATGTGCTGTGCTCTTCTATGCAGTGAGGTGGATGCAGCCCTGGTACTGCTGCTGTTAGTGTTAGCATAAACATGCCCTTCAAAACAGAACAAATTGGACTGAATTAGGAACATCGGAGAAAAGCCGCATTGTTGTCATTTTCAACCGTCATTTTGTAGTCGATTTATCTAGGTTGAGCAAAATAAAGTTAGGAAAAAGGGCTGCAGCAAGCGCAGGTTGTTATCTGCAGCAAAGGGTTATAGTCAATAGATTGCAGTTGCTACAGCCCCATATTCCAAAATAAAATTTATATACGGTCAATAAATTGCAATAATTAAAAGGAAATCCTGAAGGATTTTGATGATTTTGATTCCTTGACCTTTTCTTGTTTTGGTGGAGCTGGTTGAGCGACTTATCATATAGGGTGGGAATGATTCCCTTAATAAATTGCAATTGTTGCACCCCTCACATTCCAAAATAAAGTTTATATAAAGTTAACAGGTTAGAGTTGCTACAGTCCGCACACAGTCCCCATATCAGTGTTTTAACTATTCAACTGGAAGTTATTATGACAAGGATTATATGGTGTTTTATGTAGATGGTGTATCAGCGGCCTCTTTCACTATGAACGTCTATTTTTTAGGTAAATATGAACGTCTTTTAACATGTTCCTTTTATTAATGGCTATGATGAGTAAATGATGCTTGGTACGTAGTTGTACACCGTGGCATCGACTGTTGACTATACTCGATAGTTTTCACTCTATTAGTACAAGGTCGGAGTTAAATTAATGATGTTCGTACCAAAAAAGAGGCTATAGACGCTACGGACAATATTTTGAAGCGTCCGAAGAACGTGTCAGTGAGGAACGCTCCGGGCAAGGTTGCAAGATTAGTTGATCCATTGAGTACGTTGACAATAGTTGTAGCTGTGATGCTGTCCATGTTGAAGACGGTGGTGAAATAAACCAACAGGTTCGCCGATGATCCAAGGCTTCCCAATCTCTCAAATGTTTCATTTCCTGTCAAAGAAATTGGTAACAAAGCAAACAGGTTAACTTTCCACGATAGGACAAGAAATTTATACGACTTTATCGCAAGAGTTGCTATAGAAATCGTCGAAGCTGTTCTTAAAAAACGCTCTGTTCAGATGAAAATTGTAAAGTAGACATCAAGTTGAAAATGTTGTTATTACCAATAATCAATGGAATCACTTTGGCGCCTCTGTAAATAATCTCAGGCTCGTTACCGTCATCTTTCTTCTGAGCGTCCTCCATGTTTCCTCGCCGAGAACGTTCCTCTTCCTTCTCCCTAACTATATCGTGTGTTTATGTGCATACGCCTACTTCAACTTAACACCCCATGAAACTGTTTGTCTCAATTATTTTGCGTACAGCATCGAGGAGATATATATAGTCGTTCCGTTCTTTGGCATGTTATATAGGTCATCATTTTTTCATGGCTCACCTACTTTTTATTTTTTCTCGAGAGAGCATGTCGGCATGAATATGATTTGGTTACGTCAAGCAGTTCCAATGCAACATATTCATATATGGTCACAGATTGGATTATACATATATCGCGCATATCTATAGTTTCTGCTTCGAGCTATATTGATTATTACTTATGAGTGATGCATTCTGCGTATGGGAAAGATGGTAATCGGTATAGACCAAAGCTTGATACGATGGGTCAGTATAATGTCATTGTGAGCGTAAAATATTACCCTTATGAATCACTCACTGTTGAATCATATGATTAGATATTTGATATCTCATAAACTATATAATACAAAATTCAACACCTCTGGAACCATTTAATAAAACTCGAGGCGAATATTATTGCTGTAAATATCAATTTTGTTTTTTTTTTATCGAAATGCATATGTTGCTGCGTTGTAGGGGACAACCTAGTTTTTTGTGCAAACTAGTTATGAGGCAATTATTCCAAATAAATCCAAATAGTGGGGCAGTGAAAACATGGGTAGTGTTTCTCATGGAGCCATTTTCACACTACTTTATTTTTTCATTAGTGTCACCCTAGTCTAAGACAATTTAGTGGGTGATCATGCCGTAATCTTCACAATTACTTTCGTGATAATTAAGTTACCAATTCCATATGATAATGAATCTGATTCATGTTGATCATTTTTGTGTGTCTTGTGTTCACTTTAGACACCACATATTTACAAACACTTGATCTATAAACCTTCTAGGTCATTTTGGTGTAGTATTTCACCGAACTTTCTGTAAAATGACTATTTCCTCTTTTGCTCATCTTAAGGATATGAATTAGAGTAATAATGACGTTCCATGTTATCATATTTTACTTTTCCTAAAAACAAATAAATGTTCGAGGTAAATTTTAACTGATATGATAGAGCTAGAATTCATCCGGGCAAACTTTGATTGTTATTATAGTACAATCACATATCGTTTTACATAAATATATCGTGATATATTAGTCCAAACATAAACTATGCTTTTAATAGAGCATTCGTCGAGGCAAACTACGTAGTATTGAATATTGTAATTTTGAAACAGTTGGGTGGTAATACTTGATCATACCATAACGTACACAAATAATAGAAAAAAAGTGGATTTGTATCTACCTACATATCAGTTTTCACTGGGAACAGTTGAAGGAGCTGATTCGTGATAGATACTATTCTGAGTCTCTAAGGGACCGAATGAGGGAGGAGTTCTCTTCTCTAGAACAAGGTAACATGAATGTCAAAGCGATGCAACAAGGTTCACAACGCTGCTGCGATTTATGTCATCATTCTACAGCTCGAAAGTTGAAAAGAAACCAAAGTTTCTAAATGGCTTTAGTTGGAGGCTCAAGACAATCTTGTTAACCCATACATTTGTTTCATATCAATAAATGTATTGCAAAACCGTGAATTTGGAGAAGGATGCTTTCTTTGAGAAAATAAAAGAAAACGAGATGATGTAAGATCTAACAAATCTGGTAGATTTCAACAATCTAACTAACCTCGATCTAACCAACGAGGTAGGCTATTAGGTAGTACTTCTAGTGAGGCACAAAGAGGAGCAAATCAAGGGACATAATCATACAATCCATAATATGGTCAACAGTTCAACCAGAGACAATCTCAGAGACGTGGAGCGAGTAATCAGAATCGTTCTACTGATGGTGCACTTGCTATAACCATGGCAGATTCTGACATATTGCAAAAGATTATCGTATCGCACCTGTGACATGCTACAACTGTGGTGGACAAGGCCACAGAAAAAGATTTTATCCACAAGGAAACATGTCAAGAGACACAATTCAGGGACCAGCACCTACAGGTCAGTCGGTTGCACAACCATCAAGGCAAGCTGAGAACCAACCTAAACCATCACCAGGGAGAGTATTCAACATAGACCCACAAGAAGCCCTACAGAGCGGAGCTGCGATGATCGGTAATCTTCAACTTTTCTTCTATCTAGCTTTTACTCTTTTTGATACTGGTGCTGCTACCCATTTTTTTGTTGCCAAGTCTTTTCTTTAAAGACACGACATCAAATCTGAACCTATACCTAGTGTGATATACATCAGGTTGTCAAGCAGAGACGTTGTGGGGTACAGACATTCCATGTCTTCTGTCCCAATTGAGATAGAGGGTGCAAATTTTGCTATAGACCTTATTGCTTTCGATCTTCGGGATTATGATGGCATTCTTGGTATGAGTTGGTTGGAAATTTATAGGGCCACCATAAATTTCCAACCAACGAATAATAGGAATTAAACGAGGGAAGTTTGTATACTACGGGAAAGGGTCAAGACCTAAGGTGCTAATAGTCTTTGCAGTGATAGCAAGCAAGCTTCCAAGGAATGGTTGTCAGGGATACTTATGTCACATAGAGGTGCCTTCCGAAGAAGGTAAGGGATTGTCTGAAATTCTAATTGTGCATGAGTTTTCAGATGTCTTTTCAGAGGAAATACTGGGATTGCCACCCAATAAAAAGGTTGACTTCTCTATTGAGTTGGAGCCGGGCGTAACACCTATTTCCAAAGCACCATATCACCTACAGAGCTAAAAGAGCATAAAACTCAGCCCGAGGATCTGTTTGAAAAGGGGTATATCGGACCTAGTGTCTCATCATGGTGGGCTCCTGTGCTTTTCATTAAGAAGAAAGATGGGAGTATGACACAGTGTATTAACTATTGGGATTTGAACAAAATCACCATTAAAAACCGGTATCCTTGGCCTCACATTGATGATCTTTTTGACTAGTTACAAGGGTCTATGGTCTACTCCAAGATAGACCTTTGTTCTGGTTATCATCAATTGCATATCAAATCCACTGATATTCAAAAAATAGCTTTCATTACGATCATTATGAGTTCGTTGTTATGCTATTTGGACTCACTAATGCACCTGCTGTGTTAAAAGATTTGATGCTTTAAACCTTATCTTGATCAGTTTTTTGCATGTTCATTGATGACATAATGATATACACCAAGACTCCACAAGATCATAAATTACATCTTCGAACCACCTTGAGAACCCTCAGAGAAAACCAATTATATGGTAAACTTAAGGAGTGTGAATTCTGGTTGAAAGAAGTTTCCTTCTTGGGGCACGTGATCTCAGGAGATGGTGTTAAGGTCAATCCAAAGAAGATTGAAGCTGTGAAGGAATGGGCCAAACCTACTAATGTGACGGAGATTAGAAGTTTCCAGGGGTTAGCCGGTTACTTTCGACAATTTATGGAGATTTTCTTTAAGATAGCCATACCATTGTCTAATCTTACGAGGAAGAACACGAAGTTTATTTGATCCGAAAGCTGTGAGAAGGCTTTCCATGAACTCAAGTCTCGTCTCACTTCTGCTCTTGTGGTTACATTACCTTCTGGCGAGGAAGGATACTGTGTGTATAGCAATATAACTAAGCAAGGACTTGGGTGTGCACTCATGCAATACGGGAAAGTAATAGCGTATGCTTCGAAATAACTGAAGCCATATGAGTTTTAACTACCCGACGCACGACTTGGAGTTAGTCACGGTAGTTTTTTCCATCAAGATCTGGAGGCATTAGCTGTATGGAGTGTCTTATAAGGTCTTTACTGATCATAAGAGCTTGAAATATATCGTTACTTAGAAAGAGCTCAACATGAGACAAAGGGAATGACTAGAGCTACTAAAAGACTATGATCTGGATATCTAGTATCATCCAGGAAAGGCAAATGTGATAGCCGATGCTCTAAGAAAGAAGGTTCAGAATTCAGAGGGAAACTTGTACTACTTATTGAGAATTATGCAAGACTCCCTAGTTGATGAATTATGTAAGTTAGGAATTGAAGTTAGAGCAAGGTCAGTTTGTGGGAGACTTACAGATATGCCATCATACTCTTTAAGGAGAGATAGTGCAGGCTCAAGAGAATGATGTTACACAATAGAAGCTGAGGGAAGAGGTTCGAAAAGGTACCGTAATGGGATCCGTGATTTACGAGGATGGATCACTATGATTTCAGAATGATTTTTGTATACCAATAATGAAGTGTTGAAGATGAAAATTCTTGGGGAAGCATACCAAAGCCTCTACTCTGTTCATCTTGGAGGTAACATGATGTACCAGAATCTACGAAACCACTACTGGTGGAGCAAGATGAAAAGAGAGATTGCTGAGTTTGTCAGCAAGTGTTTAATCTATCAGCAAGTGAAGATAGAACATCAAACACCAGGTGGATTACTACAACCTCTTGAGGTACCAACATGGAAATGGGATGTAATATCCATGGACTTCATAGTTGGACTTCCAAGCACGGTTGGGGGTCTAAGCTCCATTTTGGTAATAGTGGACCTTTTGACGAACTCTGCACACTTTCTTCCAATAAAAAAACACATGGAGTGTTGACCGATTGGACAAGGAATATGTGAAGACTATCGTAAGGCTTCACGGAGTTCCTAGCACCGTAGTTTCTGACAGAGACACGAGGTTTCAATCTTGATTCTGACAAGGATTGCAAGAGGCTTTCGGTGCCCGTTTGAATTTCAATATCGTCTTCTATCCTGCATTGGTTGGCCAAACAAGGAGGACCATATAAACCTTATAAGATATGTTGCGTGCATGTGTTCTTGATTTCAAAGGCTCTTGGGATCATCATTTGCCTTTGGTCAAGTTTACTACAACAACAGTTACCATTCCCGCATCGATATGGTGCCATTTGAGGCGTTATATAGGAGGAAGTATAGGACACTGGTATACTGGAATGATATTCAAGATGTGGTCCAGTTAAGACCAAAGATGGTATAAGAGTTAGATGAGAAGGTGAAACAGATTGAGGAATGGATGAAGGTTGCACAAGACCGTCAAAAAAGCTACGCCGATGTGAGATAAAGACCTCTAGAGTTTGAGATCGGGAATCATGTGTTCCTAAGGATCTCATCTACTAAAGGTGTAATGAGATTTGGAAAGAAAGAAAAACTCAGTCCATGATACATAAGATCTTTTGAGGTTCTATAGTGAGTTTGAGAGGTAGTTTATAGACTAGCACTTTCCCTCAACTTGTCGTCCGTCCACAATGTGTTTCATGTCTCTATGCTTCGCAAGTATGTGCCCGACCTAACCTATATCATACAGTACACCCCTATCATAATAGATGAGAATATGTTGTATAAGGAGTAACCGCAAGAAAGCATCAATCGTTGAGAAAAGGTATTAAAAAATACGACAATACCATTGGTTAAAGTTTTATGGACAAATTATTTAACCTTGGAGGCAATTTGGGAAGTTGAGGAGACAATGATGAAACAATATCCGCATCTGTTTAAAGGTAATTTATAATCCTTTTCTATCTCTGATTTCGAGAATGAAACCTCTAAAGGAAGGAAGAATATAAGCACGTAAAATTTAATTTCAGGATAATTAACGTGAATATTAAATTATTATACGTTATTATTTATTTTACAGGGTTAAAAAATTTGTTTGACGATATAATAGAGAAAAACTATAAAATATGGATAAAATTCAAGCCTGATACGCAAATAATGGGAAATATGGTTTCATATGAAAATACCATATTTAAACGAAAATGACCTAAACCTAATTTTGGCACTTATTTTTCTTTATGTCAATTCCAACTCCACCTAAATTAAATTAATTAGCCACTATATACCCATTAATTACTCACTAAATACCCACTAATTATCCACTCAAAATATTTTAATTGATTTAGTTTTTTTATAAATATAAGATCTTTTCTCCTTGAAAATTCTTTACAAACACAAAACAAAACACTTTTTATCATGCAAGATTAGAGTTAAGTAAGAGAAGAGAAGAAGGAGAAGTTTAAGGAGAAGAGAAGAAGGTAGGTGATAAGGCGAGTACGACAAAGATTCTTAAAAACTATCCAATCTTAAAAGTTATTTAGATCACTAACTCATAAAAAAATGACTAAATTTAAAAATATTCGATCTTAAGAAAATATTTAGATAACATATTCATTTGATAAAAAAAAAGGGCTTAATTTATAAATATCCGATCAAGTTACATGCCCAATCACTTTCGCTTAGTATATAGTAGATTAGATTAAACAATTGAGAATTTTATTATATAGAATCATGATCATTAGATTTAGATAGGGTGAGTTTTCAAAAACTACAAAAAATAAAATAAAAATACACAACCCATACAACACGCGAAAATAATTCTCATCCACTGTAATTTGAATTTATCCCAACCCAGCCGAAACACGAAATCACTTTATTCATCGAATTCACCCTTCTTGTCATCTTGCTCCACCTCCACAGCCTATCACTCGTCGCCACCGCCACCGCCATGACAAGCTCATCAGATTCATCCTTCTTGAGACCTTTCTTCATTTCCACAGCCCACCACACATCAAATATGAAAGGGAAAGAAGTACAAGGATCTTTAGACTCACAAACACCTGCACATTGAGAGCGTATGATTAGGAAGATCCTTATACAAGGATTTTCAAACTCACAAACACCCGCAAATTGAATCCTTGATACACTTGGCGCATTTGAATAGCAAGCCCATAAGAATGATACCCACAAGATGTTTGATGAAATGTCACAAAGAAATAGAGCGACGGTTCAAATGAAAGCAAGGCATCAAGTCATGGAAAACATGATAAAAATCGGGGATAAAAAAACACGCTTCGATTTGTTTACATGATAAAAAAAAACTTAGACACACTGTTTACATAACATAGACGCACTGTTTCATTCAAACATTGCGTCTTCATTAACCAAAACGAAAAACAACAAAAAATCAACAAAAATAAAAAATTATAACATGATATCCATAAAATTGAAAACATTATTGTATACTACCCAACATAATTTTTATTTTAGAAAAAAAAACACTTATAGACTGTTTCATTGAATTGGCGCATTGTTTTCAAACAGTACGTACGAAGGAATGAAATAGTTTTTTTGTTATTTAAAAAACAAGTAAATCACAAAACTTAATCAAATCTAACCCTAAAACTAAATTAGAGTTTTCAGTCACTGAAAACAATTAAGCAACAATGATTTGGTAGTTAGGATTTCTCAAACGATCGAAACCCAACATCAAATGAAAAAATTGAAATCGTCACTTGAATTCAATTCTACTCATTAATCATGAACACCACACTGTTTCAACAATAAAATCCAACTAAAAAAATATGAAATCGATCAATTAGAAGCTTATCTATTGGAACACTTATCTAATCTTGTTGTTATAGGCTTGAATTGTTAATTACGGATCATATCCTCGATCTGGTCATACCATCAACAATTCACGCGCTTGCAAGTCATCATCAACACAAGGTTGGACTGAAACCTAGTTACGTTTCCCCAATGTTTGTCTCATCTTTCTTTTTATGAATTTCAACACGCAGTGTTGTAGGCGACGATTTCTATTATGTGGCCCAGTTTTTACTTTTCACTAGTTACTATTCTGCAACAATGGGGTCATAGGTCAATAGCAAAATCGAAGTGGCAACCTTTAAAACCAAAGTGTCAAGTATCCCGTATCCTATTATTCATGATAGAAATACCTATGTGACTGGTTGTTTAGTTGAACGGGTCAAATATGAGGTGTGGACAGTGTTCATGTTTAATTAGCAGGACATGGCTTGAGGTAAGGGTGAGTGAGGGAATTTGATGGAGCTCAGAAGGGAAGAGAGGGGATTTGAGTATTTATTGAGGGCTGAGAGCCATATGAGATACATTTTTAAAATGCGTTATAAACTATGTCAGAAGACACAAAAGGAATAATTTTCGTGATTAATTTTTTATCTGCATTGTCGCCATTTTAGTTTTTTATGATGTAAACGACGGATCGCTAGGAACATTAGCTTCCCTAAAGGCTCATGAAAAAATGATTCCTTCATATGGTGCCTAACGAAATGATTTCTTTTTCAGGGTAACTTCCCCAGTTAGGCATGCTCTCCTCCGAATTTATGAAGATATTAGTTTCCATGATGCGGCTTTGTTAATAACGATGAGCATATGCACATGGCTCGATCAATGCTCTGTGCTTTCGGAAATCGCTTGCTTAAACTCTTATTGATCAAGAATCGGAGAGGTCGTCGTCTTTTAAGAGATGGGTTTATTTTAACCGTCCTGTTTAGACTCGGGAACTGCATCGTTTTGTAGAGTTTTTCTTGACAGAATTCATCTTGACCTCTCACCCTCTCCTTGGTCAAAATCGCAATCCAGTCTCTATGTGTATGCAAAGTTTGTGGGAACTGTCTCTAAGTGTTCGCGCCCTCTCTCAGCTGCTAGATTGAGGGTTGCGGCGAATGACAAAGCAGAGGCAGAGAAGATCTTGTAATCAAAAAAGCCTAGGGTGAAGCCGAATCCAAGTATTTATCCGGTATGGGTGTTGCTCGCCAGCGTCAGGCTATAGTAGATGGCTTAAGAGACAGCGTGCTATGCTTCTCTTCAAACGTGCCCGGGACCAGTGCAAAGGATGTCATGGAGATGGTGCTCCTCACCCTATTACTTTGACACCATGAAGGAAATCGGCGCCGCATTCAAATCATCGGCCGTGTTCATCCCTCATGGACCTGGTGCTGTGCGTGATGTCGCTGATCAGATTCGTAATGGACTTCTTCAGAGTGCTTCAATCGAACAGTGATTCTGCGGTCCCTCTATGTAGTTGAGCTTTAGTATGCTTTTAGTTTCATATTTCTAATTGTTTTGCTCTGAGACTCATATTTCGTTTCGTTGACAGCTCAAGGATCTCTTTTTTTAATGCTCTGATATTTCGAGTTTAATCATAGATCTGAAAGTTTGCCCACTGAATCGTTTATTTGAATATCGAGCTGACTAAGTGAACCATGTCGATGGCTTACCCATAGGAAGCCATGGATACATGCCTTCAGATTACGGTCCCAAGTGTAGGATCCTCTGCTGACAGGTCCCTTATTCGCTGAGGTCCTGTTGTGTTTCGGCTTCTAGAAGTAGTTCGGAGGATGTGCAGCTAAAGAGATTGATCAAACAAATCAAGGGACATTTTCGACAGAAGGCGCGGATCAATGCATAGATGACATGAGGCCGTAATAGACCGCGACAAGAAAGAAGATGATCAAACCTCTGTCTTGACTTATGATTATAGAACTGATGAAACAAATCATGATAGCTTCCCACGCAGAAGACGTACTCTTCTAATCCCCCACATTATCACCCAAAAATCACAAGGGGAAAATGTTGCTGCCAAAACAGCTTATGAAAACCGATTACAACAACCTGTCAGACAAGCTAGGCAACCTTCTAAAAAAATTGACACTTTTTGGTGGCATTGGGTCTCTAAACATCGGGTGCCTCAAAAAATAGAAACCAAGTGCAACAGCAACCATCTTGGCAGGAACCACATACAGCACCACAGTCACTATTAGGCACACCCCAATGAACAACTTTGTGGCCCTTGGGTCCCTCCAACTCACCAATGCTTGAACCCTTTCGCCTTGCGTAGCGAAGTCTCCCAACACGGTTTGCACCCGTCCTGCTAGGATCCGTAGCCGGTCGTACCTGGCACGGATGACCTCGGGTGGACAGGAGCTTGGTATTGTGTCAAACTCTTCGTCCAGTTCGTCTGTGTCTATTGTATCGGCCTGGGACAACCAGATGTCTATCCCGGTAGGTATTTTGGGACGGAACCGATAGTACCATATGCCGATCAGGAAAATGTAAAGGAATCCGGTGGGTACGATGAGATGAGGGAACCAAACGAGGACTAGGTAGAGGACGTGGACTAGCATTGTTGTCACAGGATTCTTCCACCTTTTGATGTCGTCGACCCATTTGGCCAAACCGACTGCCCAAGCTAGCACGGCCACCATACGAAACCAGTTAGACTTGCTTTTCCTCATGCTCCAAACATGGGAATCGGCGTCAAGCATGTACTTCACAACCTCCGGTCCTAGCGGAGGCTCTGACCTCGCTAACCAAGCTGCAACCATCTTGATCGCAGTACCACGTAATGCTTCTTGGTGTGCCACCCCTAATGGTCTTAGGTAGTGCATATGAGGGAGCAACGGCTGCCCATAGACCGTGCACATCTCCGGAAATAACGACGGGCATACAAACCTTACTGCCAACTCGATCTCCCCCATCTTCTTGAGCCCTGTCGGAAGCAACATCATCAACGGGTACGAGTTAGTGTACACCCGATTACTCTCCAACGTAGACACACGGACCCTAAGCTTCCCGATCTTGCAATCTGGCTTCTCCTTACCCCCATCAGCAAACATCCGCCAGTTATCGAACACCCCAATGGTCAGGACGGTGCACGGGTCATAAACCTGCCACGTGTACTGCTCGTTCCACCGTGGATCCAAGCTGTCCGTGATCGTCCTCGTCCTGACCCACTTCTTACCATACTTGGCTACACAGTAAGCATCAGTAGACCCTTTGCCGACGCCCTTGGTCTTCATTGGCAAGAGCCCATGGGCTCCGAGCAAGCCGAGCTCCAATACTCCCATTGCCGGTTTCCATAGCTGCTTAGCCGTGGGTCGGAAATCACTGCTCACGTGCGCTGCCTCGTCGAGCACGTGATACCCTCCTTCCAAGCACATCATGAGGTGGATCCTCCCACGATACTGGCCGCCCGGCCCACCGTCACCACCCCCACCCTCTAGGGGCACCCATTTCGATGCTACGCGCCGCTCATCCAGTCGTTGTTCGATCGAGGCCAATGGGACCATAGCATGGCCAAGGACTACACGTTCTTTTGTGGTGGAGTCCTCGACCACGAGAATCAACTGCTCCTCGAGCGGCTCGCTGACAACGAGTACCAGGTCCTCATTCCAGTGCACTGAGGAGCAGCTATTGTTCATGGACCCACGCCTGGTGCGCGCCATCTGGAACGGCAGCTGGGCCTTTACCCGGATATCTGGTGTTGTCATAGGAGGCAAATTTGGGATGATCTGAAGGTCCTGCGCCTCTATCACAACCACTCTAAGATACCACAGCTTCGGCGACTGGTACACCTTCGAGCGTGTGTACGACACGCTCGGCGCATCAGAACACCATGCCTCGGGGAACGCCTCGTCCGCCTGGGTCCCTAACCACACTGCCAGCTGTATGTCCCCGTTGACGGCCCGACGATTCGGGTCATCCCCCGACCCGGATCCCTCGAGCCGGTACCACTGCGGGGCCAGCGGGCTGTCAGGCGGGTCCCGTATCGGGACGTCCGACAAGTCGAAGCAGACCCCACCGAGGAACTTGTCCCAGGCGGAGTCCCAGATCGAGATCTCCAGCATCACGTCCGACGTGCATTGGCGCAGGGCGAAGACCTGGTTCCACTCTGGGTTGCCCGGCAGGTCGCCGGGCCGTTGCATCCCAGGCCGGGACCGGGCATGGTGGTTCGCGGTCCGCATCTTGACGTACGGGCTCTCGTTCGGGCCCAGCCCGCGGGCCTTGAGGATACGTACGAACAGGTAACTCATTGGTTCCACCAGATCGAAGGCGGTGATCCTCTCCTTCTCGCCACCCGGGAATTTCCCGAAGATGATCCGCGGCGCGTAATCGCTGCTCACGCGCCTCATCACGCGTGCTCTTTCTGTCCCCACCACCACCCTCACACCCTGCCTCGCCATCATCTCCGTGGCGTGCGGAGGCGCGTGGAACTCAGAAGTTGGTGCGTGGGTCTCACGCGCCTCCCTTTGATGTTGCTGGGCAGGGAGGTAATGGTCATAGGGAAGCGGGTGGTCGGCGTGGTGAGGTTGAACGGTGACCACCGACGGCGCCTCCTCGACGACCACCACGGGCGGGTGGCGCGGACCCATGGCGGTCTCGAGGGCGATCTGGGTCGGAACCGGGACCTCGAAGATCCGCGTCTCTTTATCCGGCGGGGGATCGGGTTCAGGTGCCGGGGGCAGGGGCGGGGGCGGCTGACCACCACCCTCGACCGTCTCGTCGTAGTAGTAGATTCGGAGCCCGATCTCACCCCGAATCCAACTGAACACAGTCTTCTTCTCTAATGAGAGGTAAATGAGCCCTTCCTCTCCTTTCCTGGAAAACTGGGTCCCATACAGCTTCACTCTTCCCAAGAAATGGTTCCTCTTGGCCCCGGCGGCCGGGGTCATTCGCTTGTCGTTGTAGACCTCGACATCAAGCTCCTCAGTCTCCATTATGTTGGGGTCGGAGACGATGAAATCGAGCTGCTCGTTCCATACCGGGTTGAGGTCTTGTTGTTTCGTGGATGTACGCTTCCTTTGCCCATCGAAGTCCACTACCACGTATGGGCTCGAGCTTCCTTGGCCGTCCTTTGGTAGGAGATTACGGGCTTCTACCACCTCAACGATGAGCTTTCTGATGGTTGTTGGTTGTGGCTGTGGTTGTGGTTGTTGTGGCGGTGGTTCAGGTTGCGGAGTTGGTGGCCTCATGATGCCATTTTCAACTGTAAGTGTCTTGGTGTGAATGTTTCTGTTTTGGAGAATGGTTTCAGTTTGTGATATGTTTTGATTGGTTTCATTGTATTTGGAATTGGGATTTTTGAAGGAGATCATGCCACTTTTGTCATAAGGAATTTGGTCGAAATGCTGTTTGATAGTTATGTGTTATGTTTGTGGGGGATGGAATTAGATTCTATTCTTCACAAAGAGGTTTTGTGATTAGTTGCGATCTGTGTTTCTTGCACTTTCCCATTTCTCTCCCTTTTGCCTTTTAGTTTTCAGATCAGACTATAGTACATCTGACTTGAGTTCGACGAAGGCATAAAGCGCAAGATATCTATGTTGAATTGAAACGGTGTAGATGGGAGTGTTAAAATACTCGGATTGAAGTCAGAAAATATGATTTGAATGTGCGAGATTTAAAAGGCATGCTTGGAACTAGATTCGAGCAATAGATAATAAGACGGAAGAACCTAGTTATGTGATGATGTAGAACCGGTATCTTGAATAATGATCTTGTAGTAAGATAACTTTCTGGTTCGTGTTTCAGATGAGAAATTTGAATTGTTCATGGAAAATCCA
Source organism: Drosera capensis (assembly GCA_001925005.1). NCBI lineage: Eukaryota > Viridiplantae > Streptophyta > Magnoliopsida > Caryophyllales > Droseraceae > Drosera > Drosera capensis. The sequence continues at coordinate 113,392 of LIEC01011325.1, forward strand.
GCGTATGTCCACTTTCTTTGTCTTGATTGTGCTTGCCTTGTTAGAAGTAGGGTAATGATGCTAGGAAGCATTTTCTGATTAGCATTTCTCAGCTTCATGAAATACCGTTTCAGGATTAGTTCACTGTCATCAATGAATGTTGTAGAGCGAATAACGTGAAACTGTCACACGTAGAGAGATCGTCCCTGTACTCCTGGACATTTTTGTGCATAAACTGGTTGGTTTGTCCAAAAGATATAGGATAGATGGAAGAAAACTCCACTATACGAGCCAAACACCGGAGCTGAACTAGATGCAGGAACAAGCATATGATATACCACCTCTCTGCCTAATGACCATTGATCCTTCCTTTTCTATGTAAAAAAGCACCCACATAGTTTTTCGAATAAAGGATGAAGAAAGCATCTCCTTTTCCAACTTGTTCTTGTTCACATAACAATCAGTCTGGCGAGGCTTCTGCTAATTTGGCTAGGATTGCACCAGGTTAGGTCGAGTTCCAAGCTTAAAGATTTCCACCCAGAAAAGGGTTTGGGTTCTACATGCACCTCGTTTCCCTCTGTCAATAAAAAATGGTAATTTTTTTTTATATCAGATAATAACACCATCTAATTAGAGTTTCTATCCTGTATATGGACTCCAAATCGTATCAAAGTAGCAATTAACAAGTTCGAATGACAAATCAGCTCATCTAACTTTTTTGTACCATTGATCAACTCATCTAACTTCATCCGAAGTAAGTCAAGTATTTACCATGATGACAAATTTGGAGCTATGGAAGCATCTATGTGTGCCTGAGAGATAGCAGGTTCAGTACAAAGGCTCCTTATTTGAATAGCAAATACTACCTGCAAAATTTTTGACAGCTTTCAGAAACCTTTTGCAATGACCTACAGGAGTTAGGTTCTCTGTGCCTAATCTTGGATTAAACTTACTGCAATGAAGCCTACTCGATCAAAAGCTCAAATTTGTAGTAATCAAGAAACACCTAGTTATTTGTTTATTTGGTTGTATTTTCAATTCTAACAAAAATTTAATAGATCGAAGAATAAATATATAATAGATCTGTCAATGTTGTTCACGACCTTTATTTTTATACCTGTGGTCGCCTAGGAGCTTGTTAGGGTATTTCATTTCCTGACTTGTAGTTCTATTCATACAAATCCAAGGACCAACCCAAGCTAATATGATATATTCTTCTGTTTTAGTTTTCTGATATATTCTTCTGTTTTAGTTTTCTGCAGGTTAGTGTTTGTTGAACATCGTCTGCCAGACTGCCAATAAATAATCATGCTCGCCTGACCTTAAGCGTATGCTTAATTCAAGCATGGGCTACTTTCTTTTTCTCTATACATATCATACGTGATCCAAGTGGGTTTTCTCATTGTGATTATACATGTATCAGGGACCCGAACAGAGCATATTTTTTTAGTGAAGTTTCATTGTCACACTTTGTGCACACTTGCTCAAGGAAGGTTCTCTTCCCCTTTTTCTGTTATGCGTTCAGTTCATTATGATCATGTCTGGCTATGGCTTGTTCTGTTCTGGTCTTTGTTTGTCTTCCTCCTTTATTAGTGTTAGGGGAATCAGATCCACTGATGGACAAAATCTCATGTGATATCAATTCTTAGCGCTCTACTATCAAACTTTTCCCATTTGTGTATCTGTGTGGTTGAGTTGGTTATCGTGCACAAAGCTGCAATCTCTTAGCGGGATCGTTTTTCCCTATGTTTTGATGACGCTGTCGCTGTGTCAAATGTGACGTGGGATAGAACGAAGCATTCAGGAATGAACTTGCCGACAACCATCAAGGAGCTAGTTACTAGGTTTTCTAACTTATACTTCCAGTGTGCATACTGAGAATGCCATACACTCAAGTCAACATTTCCAGAAAGAGGTACAAAAATGATTCACATAGCATATCAATAGTTTACAAAGGGAGGTTCAGTGGTATACATACATTTGGTGCATCTACAAGGTGATGCTGTTTGTAGCTGAAGAATGGTTACTCACACAAGGAAATCACAACAGCCATGATTGTTACAGTAGATATCGAGATCAGAACATGGATCTTAGGTTAACAAAGATTACACTGGCTGGCTTGTTCGCCGCATTGGAACCATTGACCACAGTGGTAATACAAAAATGACATCTTTCAATTCTTATACTATGTCTGATTTACAGTATCCAAGAACCTGTTTCACACCAAAGGTCCAAAGTTCCAGGTTTTTGCTGTAGGTCTCGGTTAACCCAGATGATAGAATGAATCAGGTGACAACAGGGAGTTCAAAGGATGGCTGGGGTTCAAATCCAATTTGTCTGACCATCCTTTGAACCCCATGTCGGATAATGAATAGACAAATTGGCCATGGGGTTCAAAGGATGGTCTGATGCCAAATGAAACCGTCTTTGTTAAATGTGGGCAAAATGTACCTCAAAGAATGGATATCACGACGGAGCCTGGATCTCATGTAACACTACATACATGCTTTTCAGGTGTTCTTTGCTGCATTGAAAACAAGCCATGTCAGCTTAACTAAAAAGATGAAATTCCCAGCATAATAATAGTATCGAGCAAATAAAGTCATTATATTGAAACTTCATCAAATTCCTTGCTAGGGAATAACTAGAACTGGGGAAAAATAAAGGAGATGAATGATGCTAAAGCCCGAGCATTCACTGGAAACAGCTTATATCATGTAAACTTCCTCCTCTGGTTGATAAAAAGGCTTTATCCATGTAGTTACCCAAAAAGTATCAATAACATCATGTGTTTGATAAATTTGAAAATTGTACCATGATAGAACCAAATAAGTACTTTTATTTCGTATGCAATCCATTGCTGGATAGATCTATCAAATTATGCAGCTTGAATTGAAGATGGAGGAGCATAAGTGACCTATCTTTTAGTCCAATGAAAATCGACAACCATGGTGCTCTTGCAGACGAGGGAATAGATGAGTTACCATATACAAAATTTGCCAAGGTAGGCCGCTAAAATTATGCAGTGCACTGAGAGATCATCAAGTGTCAACAGCTTGGAGAACTGCTCAAAAGTTTCAAAACAGAAAAAAAGGGAAAATAACTATCACATTCACTAGAAGCTCGCGTGAGGAGCAATGTGATCAGAGACAGTGGTTTAGAAAGATAGACATAAACCACCTGGAAATAAAACGATAGAAAAAAGCATGCACACAGATAGGAGGTTGACCAACCTGGGAGATCTTGAGGTCCAATTCCTCCCATTCTAAAGATGGATTGGATTGCTTCCTTCAATTATACCTGTTCCTGCGTAAACAAAAGCACCAAGACCCTGGAACCACAAAGATACTTCGAGATAAATAACAAACAATTGCTGCTTGAATGAGAGATAAATCAATCGAGAAGTCACAACAAAGATAATTTCAAGGACTTGGGAATAACCATTGAGATGTCCTAGTGAAAGTTTCCCTGGTTCTCGACAGCTCCGATACCATTTTAACACAAGGGGAGGGGATGGTCAAAGAGATTAACCCCAGCTCACCTTCTTTACAAGAGCTGATCTAATCCCAACTGCGAATTCTGCCTCATCACCACCAAACCAACCAACAGGACCAGCATACATCCCCCGATCAAAGCTTTCTGAAACCATGGAATCATAGGATAGGGAATCTCAGCAAATGAAGATAACAGTTGAAAAACCTTGGACCACAAGCATTTATATCACTTATCGAATGCCAAGCATATTGACAACTTTGATCCTGATACCATCACAAATTATGCATCAAACACAAATGAGGGTTTATATTGTCTTATATGAAATGAATAAAACTCATTGTTTCATACTTCATGGTTGATGTACAGATGGAATCAGCATCCCAGAACCCATCTATCATCCATTGGTCCAGTTTGAGGAAAGACGCTATCCAAGAACTTACTGACAAATGATTTCGTCTGGGTTATAATCAAACACGTCACACGTCAACTCTTAATGAATAAGACTGTAGGTTCCAATTAGATTCCATATGCTTGTTCAACAGAGAGAAAACAGGAAAAGTTCCCTCCCTGAGTTCTATCGAGATACAGCAACAGGAGAGAAGAAAAAGGCAACAGCTGCTATGGTTTGACAAGCACTAACCAGTTTCTGCAATTAGTAGATGGACCTCTTCAGTGGGATACCCACAAACAGCAGGACTTGGGTGGAGGGAAGACAAAATGTCAAACAGGGAAGAAATATTAGATACATCAAATATAAGATGCAGACGTAAGAACAAAATTCAGTTTCCTGAATAGGAAGACACAATATTCGAACTGCTAACCATTGATACATTAAATAGTGGAGAGTTCATATACATTAAATAGTGGAGAGTTCATATACTAACAACTTAGGAAGAAAAAATACATATTGTGTCGACAAAGGAACTAAAACCCACTGATACCTCATCGTCTTCACTTCTCAAATTGCCCTTCAACTGCGCGAACAGGTGTTGAACTCTTGAAAGCTTTCGAACTGCTTTTTGAGGATCTACCATTACCGAATTACATACAGCCTGGTCGTAAGAATCAAGTAAAATGAAGTGGATAGGCAATTAGTCATTTGACAAGCATGGAATATGAACGCCAAGCAAGGTACTTATTACTCATATCATCACATCCCAAGTCGCGTATTTTTTCCAAAATTTGTTGCGGGTATTATTGATAGCAGAGAGCGAAAGTAAGACCATCAAAGGAAGATTTCTTCAGACACAGAAGCAGAAAAGTCTAACTTAGTCTATCCAGAATCGGTTCAAGCACCTGCACACAGCAGTCCATGTGAGTTTTGACAGATGCAGGTCTATAAGCTATGTCCAATTGACCTATTCTAATAAGCTTAGGCGGGTCATGACAAATTTTCATTTTCCCCTTCTATGCATCTAATAAATTTGGTAGCATTCAACTTCTTATGCATTAATCGCAAAACTGAAAGGCTAGTCCTCACTATGGGAGTTGTAGTTTCCTATACCATCACTCCAACAGGAAAAGGATGCTCTAGTTGAACAAATAAATAAAGTTAGTACAACCATGGAACACCACATATGCAAAGTTATCAAGGTCAGGTTTCAGAGTACCGAGTTAAACGAGACAAATGACGTCAACTACAAAACTTCCAAGTCTTGCATCAATCACGAAACTGATCTAGTCTTAACCCTCTGACCCTATACAGAACCACCTTTTAATCCAACAACAGCAATAGTGTCCGACACCTTAAAAACAAAATACAACACTATATGGATTATTATAGGAAAGCATCTTTTCCTCTATTAAAAAAAAAGAAAAAGAAAAGAAAAGAAAAAGAGAGAGAGAGAAAAGGTATGCTTACTTGCCTCAAGTTTTCTTCTTATGCTCTCACGTACAATGGTAAACTCCAAGTTGTTCTTGGGGCTTAAAATGAAAATTGAAAGATAGAAGTGAGATTGTCAAATATCTAGCAATGGAGGATGAAGAAGGAAGAACGGTTGTGGACTTTTGAGGTATCCATACACAATTGTGTTTGAAAATAAAAAGTTTAAAAACAAAATATTGCTAACAGCAGACCTGACAAGGAGATCCACTTCTATTTCATGATCTAAAGCCCTTGAACCGCATCGGGCATGAGTTCCAGTCAGGGCTTCGCTAGAAATATTCGACTGCTTGCAGTGGAACAGCTGCCCTGGCTGCCCAAAGTATTTCAACAGGATACGTCAAAAGACAGTGGATGTAACTAAAATATAACGGCAGTGGAAGAGAAGGAGAAAAAGACAGAGAAAATAAGAGGTAAAAAAGACAGTAGGATTTAATGATTTTACAAACTCTTAAGGACAGAAATAAAATTTTAAATGGATATTCAACATGGAGATGGGATCACCAGAAGTCTGAAAGCAATATGTAGTCGGCGAAGGAAAATCTAGCAAATATCGGAAACAATATACAAAATAAGACATAGTCGATATAGGTATAAAATAAGAGTCTGGTCTAGGCTAATGAAACACATTAGATCAACACACATACAGTATTTCCAATAAATTTAGGTCCATCAGATGGCTGAAGACAAAACTGATAAGCATTTCCACCGTCTGCCTGCAATAGACTCCAATAGCTCCAGATTACTCTATAGCACCTTTCAATGGTGAAACTACAATGAAAAATACAATGCCTGTAAACAAGCTAACCATGCTATTGGGTCGATATCACTGCTAGCGCACATTCTACTGCTACGTGCAAGTACAACCTGATTCCCATGGATGACAGTAATTAGACAAAAGTTATTGAAAGAGAATCAAGGTAAATATTTTTTGTTCAGTGTAAGGGAAGTCAAAAGTTCTAGAACTCCATGTTATCAGCTCATCCTATCAAGAAACAGAGATTCTACATAACATCTGCTATAATCTCATTCTCCAGACTTTACACAAGGGAAACTGAAAACTAGGTGTAGGTCCAGAGTCACCCTATACGTTTTGCAATAAACAAGACCGGGGACGTGGAATACTGCTATGGTATAATTTGTAGACTTCTTTTTAATCATATAAAGGACACAGATAAGCTACTCCCAAGCATGCATGACATGGGTGCTAGATTGTCCCGTAACTATTGAGTGTAACTAACGAATCCAATATCTACATAACTTAACTGTCACACTAGGGTATTCACCCTCATCATTTGGTAATTGATATAATTCAAGAAGCATACCCATGCGTCATCCAATACCTTGGTGAGTGCTGAACTGCTATTGTTAATCATCTGCAAGGCTTTAGGACAGCAACATTCCAACGTTCTACATTAGGTGTGTGTAGAATAGTGCTAAGAATTGCTGATTTAGGAACTTCATTCCTTGACTTGATAATATGTACATTAATCTGCAAAAGTAAAAGCAGAAACTTAGATAATGGAGCACAATTTGAACTTAAAACCTCGGAAAGCTATACGTTGCTGAAGCTTCTTGTATCTTCCACATACTGCACCATATGAGCGTGGCAAGTCCATAAATACTGGGGCACAATAAGAAATTATGTCTGATGACCCAAAACAGGTACGCAAACCATAAGTAATCCAATAAAGCTCAGTGAATAGAGCACATAATATACCATTCTGTCATTCCTCGGATTAAAAACCACAAAAACGCATCTGCTGCTAGTACTACAAGAAAATTCCGCAGCCAAAATAACCAAATACCTATAAATATCATCGGGAAATTACAGTAGAATCGAAAGAGAACCATGGTACCAGTAAAAAAAACTGTAAAAGTTGGGGACAAAATCCGAGCTTAAGAAACTACAACTTCAGGTTGCAAGATCTCGATCGCATCAGATATAGAGCAACAAAGCCGCCCTTCGACGGCCAAACCAGTGACAATCTCCTGCAAAGCCTTCAACTCCTCGTGAAACTCAGGATGCAAAATAAGGGAAAAGAAATGAACGTCGAGCACCAACCCAAGCGACTTCACAACACATTCTAACGTCGGAACCCATCTGCACAATTTCAGCCTCAACACAGGTTCCGCCTCACGACAGGACCCGACCATAGGAAACCTCTCATACTTCTTCAACCACTTCCCAAGATACCTAACCAACCGCAATGTCTCCTCAACATTCAACCTGCCGACGGCATCACTAAACACGACCTCATCCACCTCAACCGACGCAAACACAAAGTGCAACCCCAGCTCTGACATTGTAAACCCATCATACCCCATCATGAGCAAAACCGTTGCCTCCTTCGCCAACATCATCTTCCTCTCCCCAACCCTCGCATCATCCCTTGCTGCCTCACACGCAGCCGCCATCTCCCTCTCCCACTCCTCCCTCACACCCTCCATCCCCCTCACCTCCCCAAAAAAATACCTAATAATCAAGCTCAAATCCGACGATACCCAATCCGAAAACTGCCTCAAACACAACACAACCATCTCCGACCTCCCTTTCTCGACCACCTTCCCAATCAAACCCTCCCACAACCCATACTCAATCAGTCCCTCACCACCCTCCTCAATCAACCCCCTCAAAACCCCCCAATTCTCCAACACAATACACCCCTCAATCGCCAACCCCATCACATCCCTCCCAATAAACCCCCTCAATTCCCCTATTCTGTCAATACCCTTTTGTTTTCTGATCCCCAATTTGTCCCTAATCTGACCCAGAAAGGACTCTACCATCTGGGTGAACTCTTGGGCTGAGATGGAATTAGGGTTTTTGAGTTTGCGTTTGAGTTTGGAGTAGAACTTGGAATTGAGGGATGAGATGAGGGAATCGGAGTCGGGGATTGAGAATCCGGTGATGGGTTGGATCAATGCGGTCGGGTTCAGGTCGGGTTGAGGTGGGTCGAAGGTGAAAGTGATTGGGTGGGGTAATGGGGTTGAAGGTAGAGTCGGGGTTGTGGTGGATTTGGTGATGCGGTCAAGGAGAGTCATGGTAGCGGCGGTGAGGTCGAAGGTGAAAGGGATTGGGTGGGGTGATGGGGTTGAAGGGAGAGTCGGGGTTGTGGTGGATTTGGTGATGCGGTCGAGGAGAGTCAGGTTGGCGGCGGCGAGGTTTAGGGTTTTAGGGGTTATGTTTATCTATTAACTTTGATTTGTTTTATATGAATGATGTAAAAGATTGAAACTTTAACAAAGTTGATGAATGATTTCATTTAGATTGACTACCTAAATGACTGTATCCATTAACTATAACATGCTTAGCTTATGAATATCTCTTAATATATTAGTCACTTAAATGTATTAATAGGTTGATCTAACTAATGATTGAAACTATTTTGATCACATGAAGTAACAACTAAGTAGATTATAGATCAAGCTATCTTGCGTTAGTCTAATTGAATTCTTTTGACATGTGAATAAATAGAACAAGCTATATTGTTATTAATTTATGTTTGGTATGTTTCTTATTTGATTCAATTATCTTTTTTATGTATTTATGCTATCATGATATATAAGGTAGATGATCAGTTTAATCATTCAACATATTTAGGTAATTAGAACTTTAGAGAATATGATTAAAAATATCCTATTTTATTACAACCAAACCATTCATATCATAACAATATTAATTCATTATTTATAGTTTCATCGATTAATCTCTAAGTTGAGTGAAGTTATAAGAATCCTCGTCATAACTTGGTGTCTTCCTCTTTCTTTAGTAAAAAGACGCCGAAAAAGGCTCATACTCGACGTCCATCGCTGGCATGAGTGCATCAATATCATCGGACAAGTTCACCCGTGCTTCACAGATCATGCAAACCAAGTGTTAATGATTCTTAATCTGAAAATAGTTTTAAAAAAAGGGTTTTGACATATTAATCCCTCAAATCTAACATTATTCCAAAAAATTCCCTTAAATCTTTATGATTCCAACTAAATTGAAATTAGTCAAGACAAAATACAGAGACAAAAAGAGAGAAATGAAGCATTTTAGTACAACTGAGGACCCGAACCGTATAAAAGATAAGAAGTAGTGAGTTTCAATCGGAGCAGCGGCATCCTGAGAGCGTAGGGACTGTCTGGCACTCTATTTGCTAGCCCGCTTTCCTATATCTTATGTTGAGACTCTTGATGAATTATCGAAAGGGATTAACTATCTCGAATCTATTTCTTATTATTAATTTCAAAAAAAAATCCATAAAATCTTTCTAATATCAATAGTCCTCTAAATCATCATTTTATGGACAAATTAATCCATTCATCAAAATTATTATTAATTTAAACCAATTTGAATATTTATATCTATATATTTCCATCCGTCATTGTTTGACACAAAGCAGAAAAAATAAAAATTAATGCTCAATGTTGTATCAAAATTCAACTAAAATTAAAAAATCGCATAGATCATTAGAAAAATAAACTACGACGTGTTTTTGAGCTCGATGTCATATCGATTTTTTTTATGTGTGATACATGCAAATTAGAGATTAGTTTATTTTATCGTTGAATAGGTTTTTTTTTTTTTTTTTTTGATGAGAATATCAATTGAATTCTGTTAGAATTAATAACTTTTTTCAAAAATGGATTAACTTATTCACAAATCAAAATTTATAGGACCTAGATGGAATGATAAAGGTTTCAAGAATTTTTTTGAAATTAGATTAGATTTGAGGGACTTATATGATAAAAACCCTTAAAAAAATATAGGGGTTATTTTCATATTTCAAAGGGAAAAATATCATATACAATTTTTTTATTGATGTGCGAAAAAATGAAGCGAGAAAAAAAGGACACTTACTATGAAAAGGACCAAGTACTGATCAAACAAAGAACGAGGCTGGTATTCGTACTGGGGTTGCGGGGGATGGTAAATGAATACATATACGGGTGATGCGTCTATATCACTCGTGATCTGTTAAAATGGACAAGATCTTTATCGGCTCATCTACTAACGCATCAAGTGTCTCCTGCCAAAAATCTCATAATAATATATACTCATTACGCAATGCCTTGACATCCCGTTGTCAAAAACTGACCCTTCTTATCAGTTCAAATCAGCCATCTAAGGGCATGCATATCAACAGGGTCATGAGGGATACTCTAAAAGCTTCCAAACTGGTGCACTATCCTGTCCGACATCTACCACTCCACTATCTCAAAGTGGGTGAGAGGAGTATGGTCAAAAGACAAATCGTCGTCCTCCTTGGACATGTAATTGGAGGGTGCGTATGGATGCCATGTGAACTTGGTACTCTACATTAGCCGATTGTACAAGTTTTTTTTTTTTTAATGGAAACAGTAGGAAATTAAAGGAGAATCACGATAAGCATATGTTGATGTATCTTCATCCTATCGATCTCCCCTCGATAGAATACAAGATGGTGAAGTAGATGAACTTAAATCGACGAACTTCTTTCTTTGGTTTCTTTCTTGTTTTCTCCCCTCCGACATGCTTTCTTCATCCGCCAAGCCCTACCTTGAGGTAAATCCCCCACTTCTTGATGTTGATACAGTCACACCTGAAAAGAACTTTTGATATTGATGCTACTCATTTTATAAGCAATACGAAAATCTGTAATAGATGATTATGTAGGACGAATACCTACAACAGTTTCACACATTCATGAATCAAGGCACACTTATGTAACGCTCGGTACAATTGAACTAAAACTACAGCCCCCTATGCCCATGAAACGATCTCGTTCTTATCAGAGATAAAAGTAAAATATTTTGGACACATCGTGTTCGTGTGCTTGTGGTGGGGAAATGAATAGCTCCTATCACAAAAGTAAGAAAAGTTTTGGTGTGAATCCAGCTCTTATCTTTGTCTGCATCGAAAGGGACTTTACCAAACTCAGCTCTCTCAAACATGTTTGCATGCGGGTCTTATCGAGCATTGGGGCAATCCATTGTCTCTAGGGACCGACAATCCCAATATGAAGCTCATATTCTCAAGGGTGATAGTAGCCTCTCCAATCGGCAAATGAAAACTATTGGTCGCACTCCGCCATCGTTCAACAAATGCCAATACCAAACATGCATAGTTATACCAATGCTGCCTCTTGGATCCAATGCTTTTGAAAATCATTCAACTCCCAACCCTCTTAAAGTTTTTCGCGGTTCAACTATCGATATCATGCCTCTCTCCTGCACATAAATCCCGACTTCAAACTCAACCACATACAACCCTGACTTCAAACAATCGATAATTACCAATCGTGAAAAAAAGATTCAAACAAAGGGTTCACACTACTCACCAATTAGTTCCAAACATCCTCCGATATGTGCTCGTTTTGGTCTCAAAGGATTGAACCCTCAATTGGTCCAGGGTTAAAATCGTCCCTATGGATGTCAAGTATTAAACCCTATCAAAAATAAACAATCACGGAAAAACGAAGATGTAGTCGAGGTCTACATACCTTGATTACTTTCGTCAGACGTAAGAAAGTGGACAAAGAATGAAGCAAAACACCCTTTTTGGGACGACGAGTGAAGCAGTTTGATTAACGAAGAGTGAAACTGTTTGATAGTTTTGAGGACGAAAGTGGTTATTCCTACGATATTTTTTAAGGATATGACCGTGATAACTAAGAAGAGATATTGTATGCATCTTTATATTTCATCCCTTCCACTGCACTTGGCATATATTAAATGCTAAATATTTTCTTTATCTGAAAATAATTATTGTGGAATGTCTTTTAATTTTCCTTAGCATCCACTTTCGTTTATGGCAGATATTTTTATCTTGATCCATTTTATGATATAATGGATTCACTGATTTATAAAGATTAATACACTTTCGTTTTGTCTATCTGTTTTCTTTTCCAGTGGATAATACACCATTGATTTTTTTTTTATATAAAGATTAATGAGAGATGGATTTATCCCAACCTATTTTGTTCAGATTTATTTTTCCATAAAACAGGGATTTGATACACAAATTGACTTTTGATATTGTCATTCATATACTGAATATCCTCGAGAAAGCTCTTACACATGTCTTTGTACATAAGGGCGACCCGTAGGGATGAGTTTACTATGGCAAAAAGGAGGGCTGATGTATGAGCGGTCTTTTTTCCAAACGTAAAGCTCGAAGACAAGACTCTATGCTTCAAACCTCCTAATTTACTCCAAATGCATAGCACGAAATACAGACTTATGGTTTTTTTACCTCATTCAAAGGAAAAGAAAGAATTCTAGGAATAGAATGAAATCATAATAAGTTCTGCTTTGTTAAAAACAACAAAGAAATTATCACAGAGACGATCTTTTTATAGGGATTTTCCTTATCCAATTTTAAATACAACGGATAAATTTAATGAATTTGAAGGTGAGACACGTATATTCATTTCTCAAAGGAATAGGCGGTCAGAATTTATTTGTTTCTCAATGGATAAAATGCATTTTTCAAGAATGACTTATCAATCGTAACTGATAACGGAGAGCCTTTTTCTATCAATACCATATATCTGTTGAATGTTATTTCAGGTTCTTCTCTTTTTTCTTTTTATGTTGACTTATACAATACAAATTTAATGAGTAGTAGACTCATCTATATGCCAGATTCCTTTGTAGGTTTAGATCTATAAGTGGTGTGTTGAGACAAATGCTTTGTGGGAAAAATATTCTCGTTTTCTGTATTTCGTATTATTGATTTGTCTCCGAGGTTTTACTAAGCTTACAATCCTAAGCTATTTATAGGAATGAATCAACCTTTGCTAAACACGTTTTTGTACAAAAAACGTGGAATCCAAATAGTGGTCGGTGAATAGTGGTGGACGGTGGAAAACGTGTTCTTCATTTTCCTTCATGTCAAGATTTAACCAACATATTCCCCATAATCTTGACATGGCTCTTTTCCTTAACCAAAGATCTCGGCATGCTGCTGCAGTGGCTGCCATAAACTTGATCTCACATAATGCCAATGCGATGGTCTTTCCTACTTATGTGTTCTTGCGAACTTCTCTTCGAGACTCTTCACTTTTGTTTGAAGATTGGTTAGTAGAGCTTCCCGCTCTTTTCTCACCTTCATGAATATTTCCAACACTTCTTTCCGCGTCGCATTCCTTTCTGTCATCCTGACATTAATGCAATCCGCTTCTTCTCCCATGCTAGTTTCCCTCAGTTTATAGAGATTTCTAACCTTCTTATTCTTCTGCTCATCGGGCCTCTACTCCGATATACCATCGGGTTTCTTCTCACTGCTGTCAATGTTATTCTTCTTAAATGGAACAGACATCAATTCGACCCAATTTGCCTTTTTGAGGAAACCAGACATTTTGCGTTGAAGATCCACATCATTGCCTCTGCGCTGTTTGCTCGTCCTTGCTCATCGACGATCTCGCCATCGTCGTCATCGAACTTCACCACTGTTGGTGTCAAGTGAATTCGGAACTTGTAATGATATGTGCAAAGTCGAGATAGATGGACTTGCCTCTTCTGTTGTAGGTGGAAAATGTCATGTACCAGCGACTCCCTCTTCTTTTGTTAGACATCTTTCGATTCTTCGAAATTTTCTAGGAGACAGATTGGTTTGGCTAACTCCAAACTTATCTTGTAAAGAAGATTTGATGTGCGCTTCACGAACATCAACAACTTGCCGTTGTCATACACCTTCATGGCATATCCTACCATATTCACCTCGCTCCCATTCTCTTGTCATTTGTCCAAGACTGATGATATTAGTGCAAAGTTTAGGAATGTAATATACCTCATGGAGAATATACTGATCTCCATTCTTACACTAGAACACCACCGTTTCTTTTCCTATAACTTGAACGACATTGTCATCGCCAAACCTCACCTTCCCGGTGATCTTTTCATCAAGTTCTTGGAACATTTCTCGCCGTCCCATCATATGATTGCTGACACCGTTGTCCAGGTACCACACATCCTTGGTTGATGTCTTTTCCTCCTCGCCATGGTGAAACACCTTCACCACCCTTTCTTCTCTGGGCTGTATTGCGTCTTGTTGCTTAACTCGTGTCTCCTCGTGAGACATGGAAAACAATAATGCTGGCTCAACCGTAGTAGCATCTGTGTACTGTCTCTCGTCGTTCCGTCGTTTGCTGCGGCACTACGAAGAATAGTATCCCATCTTCCCGTAGTTGAAACACTTAATATGCCTTTTGTCACGATTTTTTGCTGCCGGTGCCTTCCGCACCTTCCTGGCGCTCTGCATAATTACCTTCTCGATCGTTCCTTCCGCGACCGCGGTTTGAGGCTTCGGATCCGTATCCATGATCAGATGACGAAGCTTCCCTAGTGTTGTTCCTCTGGGGTGTCTGTCGTTCGTTACGGGTGAACATGAGCTGACTCCCACCACTAATGGTGTTCTCGCGGAGTCGAGTTTTCTCCTCGAACGCTTTCAACCGCCCTATGGCCTCCTCGAACGGCATCGTCTCAAGATCTAAAAATTATTTGATCCCGGCAACGACTGTGAAGTATCTGTCTGGTACGCAGTCGAGTAGCTTCTTGACTAATACGGCATGGTCAAGATCTGCATCAAGGTTAGAAAATTTGCTGGACATACCGCTGAGTATTCCGACAAACTCGTCAATGGACTCCTTTTCTGTCATCCGTAGAGCATCAAATTCACTCTTTAATGTCTCAACTGAGCTTTCTTTACTCGATCAGCACCCAGATACCTCGTCTTGAGGCTCTCCAAAATTTCTTTTGCCGTTTTCTTCTTCGCAATCTGAAGAAGAACATCTTCGGGGATTACCTGGAGGATATAAGCACGCGCCTTCTTATCCTTTCTCGGATGGACGTTCTATTCCTCTGCTGGTTTGACCGCCTCCCATACATCCTGAGCATTTAGGATTGCCTCCATTTTTATTGCTCATACCGTATAATTTGAGGAATTCAATATCGAAAAATTGAACGGCATTCCGCCGCTATCATTTGACGTCTGCTGTGGAATAAATGACATTATGGGTTTTTTTAATAAAAAAAACAAAGCGTTTTTTGTAAATAAAAAAACAAAACCTTTTTTTTTAAAACACTCTTGTGCATCTGCAGATTTTATCTCCCCTTCCTTTTTTTTCCCTCAATTCTTTCTTTTTTTTTTTTTTTTTTTTAATCTTTTTTCATATCATTTTTCAAATCTTTTTTCAAATCTCCTTTCTTTTACACAGATTTACGTTTGCTTCCCCTCTTTTTTTCCAAACACCTCCATTGATGATGGACCCCACACGCGTTTTTTTCCACCTCCTTCACGTTATCTTGTCTCCTACTCCTCAGCTTCTTTCTCCCCGATCAAAAACTCCCACGACCCTCTCTACGACCAAAAATTGAAAAATCGCCAAACTCCTTCGATCTCCGTCTTCAATCTTTTCTTCGTCGTTGCTGGCGTTCACGTCGTCGTTGGTGTCTTCGTCTTCGTCGAATTTCCCTCTCCTTCCCCACAGATCTTTGGATCTCCGGTGGGGCTTCGACGGTGGCGACGACGGCTTCGGGGCTAGAGGTTACTACCAACGGCGTTGGCTGTGGATAGGCGGAGTCTGTCGGCTGCGTTGGCCTACCACCGTGAAGCAGTCGGACCTGACGGATGAGGGCGACGACGGATTTGGAGCATGATTTTGCACCGTTGGTGGCCGATGTGGTGGCTGGGTAAATAAGGGCCGTCTGGGTTTCTGGGTTGGGTCGTGCCGGCCTCGTGGTGGCTGGGGAATTTTCCAGATCTGAATTTTTTTCAGATTTGCTCGGACCGCACTGGGGAGGTATGCGACCACCTCTGCCTGACCTCGTCAGTTGCCTCCTCGGCTGATATCTCCTCGACCGGGTATGTACACACTATCAACATTGCTCTGATACTAAATGTAGGTTTAGATCTATAAGTAGTGTGTTGAGACAAATGTTTTGTGGGAAAAACCTTCCCGTTTTCTGTATTTCGTATTATTGATTTGTCTCTGAGGTTTTTACCAAACTTACAATCCTAAGTTATTTATAAGAATGAATTAACCTTTGCTAAACACGTTTTTGTAAAAAAACGTGAAATCCAAATAGTGACCGATGAATAGTACTGGACGGTGAAAAATGTGTTCTTCATTTTCTTTCATATCAAGATTTAGCCAACATCCTTTTCCATGGCTTGACAACGACTCTTGCCGATTCTCTTTTTACGGATAATTCGTATATTGATGGTTATCAAGATTGCTCTCAAACATGAGAGGTGGATTTATCCTAGAAGCGATGTAAATTTATACCCGCCAACATCGGATTGCAACAAGAGGGGGTTAATGAATGAGAAATTTTGCCCATATACAAAGCATATGAGCAAGATTCCACTCCACGTTCTTGTCCTTCAAATTTACTTTAAATGCATAGCATAAAATATGATTAAAAATACTGCAGTATTGTCTCTGATGATCGTACAGAAAATATTCAGGGAACAATATGGAAACATTCTGACTTTAGTATGTGAAAATGACAATACGAGTTCAGTCTTTATTTATACTTATATTACAAGTTTTCTTTATCCAAAACAGTTTATACCGAATAAACTAAATGAATTGAACAAATATTTAACATCTGCAAATCTGTTTTAAAGGATACACTAAACGAATTGAACATATGAAAATCTGGACTTTTTATGCATTTCCCGAGGAAAAATGCAGTTCAGTTAATTCAAGAAATATGAATAGACTTTTGATTTTTCAATAAAAAAACGAATATATTGTTGAGTGCAACTAAAATACTCGTAATTATGACTAGTGTAGCTTGTTTCGGATGAGCGGTGGAGTTATCCCAATCTGGTTTTTTTTTTTTTTTTTTGTTTCTTGCTTTGTTTTTCATAGAACTGGGATATCATAGAGAAATCAGCTTTCCGTATAGCCAATTGTATGCTAAATGTCCCCTAGAAGGATCTTCCTCATGTCTTTGTACATGAGGACAATCAGCAGGGGTGACAATACGATGACAAAAGGAAGGGTTGAGCTACAAAGCGCGTGACCTTGAACTCACACCCTTGTCCTCTTAATTTACTCTAAATGCCTAACACAAAATATGAGTCGTGCGGCAGTATCGTCTCTCTGGATCCGAAAAAATATTCAGGGAACAAAATGAAAACATTGTGAATTTAGTCAGTGAAAAAAGAAATTGAGATAGTTCAAAGTCTGAGAAACTATAAAGGGAGAGAACCAAAATGGATGTAATAAAAGCTGATTTTCCAAGAATTTATAGGGACTACTCTTTATACACTCTATATAGGGATTTCCTTATCCGGTTTTATTTACCGGGGATAGATTTAATACATTTGAAGGCGAGACACACATTTATTTTCCAAAGAAATAAGCAATCAGTATGGGAGTAACATACGTTTTTCAAAATGATTTATCCGTCATAACTGATAAGGGGAACGTTTTTTTTTTTTTTTTTTTTTTTTTATCAATACCACATATCTATTGAATTTTATGCTGGATGCCTTCTTTTAGTTGTTTTACTTATACAATACAAATTTAACGAGAGGTGGATTTATCCCTATGCTAGATACTTCCTCGATGGCTCGACAACGGTTTTTTCCGATTCTTTTGTTGCGGATAATTCGTATACTGATAGGCATCAAGGTTGCTCTCGAACATGAGAGGTGGATTTGTTGGCTAATAACCTTGATATGGAACAAGCGTGTATAGTATACATGTGTGTACAGTAACACCGGTCATCACTATTCCACCACTATTACATGTTTTTTGTACATAAACGTGTTTACATATCATTGATTTAGCTCTATAAATAGGTTAGGAATTCATGTATTAAAGATACCTCGGCAAAGAGCAATAAACATAAATACAGAAAACGGGAAGGTTTTTTTCCACAAATCTATTGCCTCACGCACCATCATTAGATCCTAAACTTACAGGATTTATCCCACACCACCATCGTTGTGGATGCTTGTAGGGTGGCTTTCTTCTCCCTCGTAGGCATTCGCCTGACCTTGTCGGAGGTCCTAGTCGAAAATAGCCACGGTGATAGGAAAATGGGGAGGATTGAGAGGTGGCGGTTGTGGAGGTCGTGGGATGGTGGAGGGTGGTGTCAGTGGTGGGGAGTGGGTGGTGGTGGTGGTGGGGAGTGTGTAGCGCCGGTAGGTGGTCGGTAGTGGTGGAAGGGTGGTGATATTCGCCATATTTTGGGGTATCGATAAAGAAAAGTTGAAGTGAGGAAGAAGGAGAAATCTCTACTACTATATCATTAAAACTCATCGACGGTTACCATCGTTAAATAGTTTTGTGACTTTTTTCATTCGTTATATTTGTGATCGAAATTTAAAAACAGTCGCAAAATAAAAGTTTATTTTAAGAATACCAACATATCCGCATAAGTGAAAATCGGATAGGATTTGATATGCGATCTTGTAAAGTGTAGCCATTAGGGGTTTTAGGTAATTTGACTGCTTTGAAAACCGTCGATGAAGAGATCTTAATTTTTCAAAGCATTTACTTCTTCCGTCGAGAATGATATTAGGATAGGATTTGACTATACCATCTATTTTTAGTGTAGCATAAGGCGAAGTAGGCGATTTGGCTACCTCGAAAAACACCGATGAAGATATTTTAATTCGCCCAAGTATTTACTTTTTTCGTTGAAAGTTTACATGGATATGCACCCCAGAGTTGTTTTTCGCTATAAATAGCCAGCGTTTTTCCTCGGTTTAGACTTGCCTACGATGTCATATTGTCTTTCGTATGTCTCCCATATTGCCATTTCATATTTTTTTTTTTTCATATTTTGTATTTGGAACAAAAGTTGATATAGGGATCAATGGAGTTCTACCATCTAAAGTAGACAAAGTCCATAAAATTTGGGTAATCTGGGAAATTTTCCATCTTTCGTTTTGGCCGGCAGAGTTCTTTTTATATGTTCAACATGCTGTTACGAGGAATATAGCTACAAAACTATCATTGCTGACTTTTAAAAAAACTACTCATGAGGCAACATGTTGCTATGCACAAAGAATGCTTCCTTCTTTGCAGTATTTCGGGATATAAAATAGGGATTTACTCCAAATACAGATCACGTTTGATCGTATGATTAAAGAGTCATGCTCTGTATTTGGAGTTAATCTGCATTTGTAAAAAAATCCATCTTACCTTAACAACAAAAACAAAAACATTTTTATAATAAAGAACACATATATATCCGTTAAAGTTTATGATGGATTTTTTTAAGGAAAAAAAATAAATTATGTAAAAATAAGTATTATATCCATTGAAGTTTATGACGAATGTTTTTATCTCATATTCGAGTAAACATACGATTTGACTGCCCTTGAAAACGCAAAATGCAGTTGAATTGACTTTGCCAAAACTATATTAGCCATAACTTACCTCGGTTGCGTTCTTTTCTTCTATACATAAATAGTGTATTTCTTCCCTACTTCAATTCTACAAGCCCTTCAACACATTCCTCTTCCGTCGATTCTATTCTTTTTGCTTTTGTCTATGCATCTATTGTCATATGCTGCGATAAAAAATGTGTTCGTACTTTGTATAGGGAGAAACTATTTGGAATGCAGATCTATAAAGTCCTACCGTCTAAACGGATGCGATCTAAAACGGATCATATGGCAAAATTAAAAATGCTGGGGCTGGTTATACGTACCAAGTTTGCATCCAAGCATCAATGGTTTATTACAGGATCGAAAATGGGGATTTACTCCAAATACAGAATACGATTTGATCGTGTGAATTATGAATCGAGCTCTGTATTTGGAGTTAATCTACATTTGTAACATTCCTTGTTCGTTGTTTCAGATATTCTAAACTGTCGAAAAAAACCTATTAAAAATCGAGGAAAACTACATCTGTTAAAACTTATAGCAGTTGTGATAAGTGGATGTTCCATCATCAAATCTAACGTTTCAAAAAAAAAAAAAAAAAAAAAAAGAACATCTAAAAGAATTGTAACCATTGTGAACATCTAAAAGAATTGTAACCATTGTAAGGATCAATTTTGGCAAATTGAAGGTGTTTCATCATCAATTCATTACAGAGTTCACCATTTCATAGATAGAACCACTCATACACCAAGTCATACAACAACTACTATAGAAACAAAATCCCAAGCTATTTGAGTAGGCTAATCACCACTACAACAACAAAAGCAACAATGGCTTTCAAAAATCCTAAAGAGGTTTCGATGATCTTCATTCTATTGGTCACCCTTAAACAATCACAACCATATTGACTCCTGCTTAACAATTCAACAAATTGCACCACACACAACCCCCTTCCCCCCCGAAGGTCTGCACTAAGCAGATAACACATATTCATCATATTTGAAAAACAACCTCCTTTGTTGCTCCTATCAGACTGCACAATCCTGATGGGTGGCACCTTGTTGCAGCGACAATGTTGACCGTTATATGTCAACAGAAACGATTGTCCATTGGCATTACTTGATTGGCTTGAGCTCATGTTAGTGAAAGTACCGTTATATGTCAACAGAAACGATTGCTCCTAACAAAAGTTTTTGAATACAGCACATTTGATGAAAGTACTACTAAAGCATCCGCATCATGATGATGAATCTGTTCGGATGATTATCAATCTATTCATCTTAATCTAATTCATCTGAAGCTTACCTCCCTTCACTTTATAGTGATTTCTCCTATCATGATTTGTCAGACACTTACAAATGTAGCACCCTTCTAAGCTTCTTTGTATCTTGAGCTAGTTCGATCGACGACCTCATGTGTGTTTCCCTTTTATGACCCTTCATTTGAGAAACAATCAGTTCTAGGAGCGTGTCATCTTTATCTACATCTTGGCTTGACTCTTAGATGGTTTTATTCCCTTGTTCTTCTAACGATACTTCGTCGGTTTCATATAGAACGAACTTTGATGTACAGATCTTCTCTCTCTCTCTATTAGTTCAATCACATACTCGTATCCTTGTCTCGAACAAGATGATTATATTGTCAAACCTTGAAAAGTTCGACAAAGATGATTGTACCTTATTATCTGCAACTAAGCATAATCAACCTCATCTTGTGAAACATAAGAACTCCGTCCTTCCACTCTTTATTCTTGTGAAAGGTTTGGTCAAATATACCATGGAGGAAGGAGAGACATGAGGTATGAGTATCTTTATTCTCTGTGATGATATGGACGAAATGGGACAAACGTAATCGCTTGTGTTTTTTTTTTTTTCTGGCAAAGTTCCAAGGTGGTGAAAAGTGACTTCCCGTTGATCTTAATGCGGCTATGATTTTGGGTTAAAGCTTGGTGGTCGGACTTCATGTTTGATGTTAATTCATTCGTGCATAATTACAGTCTCGGTTATGCACCAGGTTGTGTTCGATGTTGTTGTTGTGGCTCTTATATTTTTGTGTATGATCAGGTGTGATATCTTGGCTGTGAGTTTTTGATTTGGCTGGCTGGTTTTGTTTGCTCTGGTGTTTTAGTCTAGTAGGTGTCCTTTGTTGATTTTGTTGTAACCGATCCTGTGTGAGGATCTAGCAAAATCTTGTACTTTCAATTATCAAAAAACGAATACAACTTTTTGATTGAGTAAAATTAAATTAAGTTACCTTTCAAAAAATTAAATTAAATTAAGCTAGGAAGACTAGTGTAGAACCTATTGGTAACTTGCGATATAAAGACTTAATTTGATTAACCAACTTGATGGCTTAATCCTAAAATACAAGTGCGTGGTTATCATGTACACTTAACCGTCTTGTACCATTTTCAACACGCTTAGATAATTTGTATTAGGGAAAATAAATACACTACCACCAGTTAATTCAAATGGATTAGTAAAATTCTTATATGGTAGTTGACATTTTACATTGAATTTGTTTAAGGTCGAATGGTTGACATATGAAGCATTTTTAATTTTAGTTATTTTCGAATTCATGAAATTAAGGAAGTATTCCAAGTCCAACTCACAGAAACTTAATCATATTATCTATTTTTATATATAATTCAAAACATAAATATGTTTTATCCTTTTAGTACTTTTTAATAAATAGGAATAATTTAATTAATCTATCTTTGCTTCTAAGTGATATGTAATAAAAGCTCCCTTTTATTTATTTATTTATTTATTGGCTACACTACAATGAGCATGATTCCAACAAAAACAGATACCAAAAGTTAAAGAAGTACAGAAGAATTGTCCTTCCATTTAAAAGCAAAAGAAATGAAGTATCCAAATTGTCTTCATTTGAAAAAAGAATATGAAACATATAAAAAAAACATATCATACTTGTTTTCGATATGAGAGAACACACATCTTACTTGAACTAATAATATAATAATACTACTTAAAATATTTTTTAAGCAAAAAAGAAAGGAAAAATAGGACTCCTAGCTAGATCTGACTCGTACATGGTAAATTATTCAATGTATGATCTAAATGGTTGACCTGTGGATCAAATGAACATAACCTTACAACTTAAATAGTTGTCAAGAATCTAAACATAGGTCATGCTTCCATCAAAGTACACAAATTCAAACCATAGAACAAGTATACCATTACGACGACTTTGAGATGAGAACTACAAACCCTTCTCTATATCTAGTATCAATGTATTCTTTCAATGTTTACCTCATAAAGTATAATATATACTCTTTGTCAATGTCAAGTTTCGTCGTGTTAGATCGTTACATTCGTTATATTTGCCAGATTCAAATTAATCCTGATATATTCAAATCTTGATGCTATTTTGTTTAATGAAATGATTATGGGCTTTAATTCTTAAGGATTCATATAATTTTAAGGTTTGGGAACACCTACTATACAGACGACATGATACATCAGATGAAGGTGAAACAATGTCAATGGTTCATCAGGAGATGCTAAGTAGTGTAGGATGTCAAGTTATACTTTAAAGTTAACAAAAATAAAAATAACAATAATTCAGATAATCTCGTGAAAAAAGTCTTAGAAACATTTCAAAGTTGGACATACACATTAATATTTATGAATTCGAAGAAAAAGGAATCTTGAAATTGGAAACTAAGATCAATGAAATCGCACGTTTTGATATAAACAATTACAGAGTCATAAATTCTAGCCAGTATATTGGTTGACTATCTTTCCTATAAGAAATTAGTAAGATGCTAACCATGTATGAGATACATAATTATTTTTTCTTTTTTGAAAGGTAATACATAATTAATTAACTAATCCATATACTTCTTGTTGTTCAACTTGTTTATTCTTGTGAAATGTCTTATTTCATTGAATTATAATTCTTTCTTTTTATCCATTACATGAATCAAGGCCAAAAGTTGACAAAGTGATTCAACATTATTAGAAGGCCATTACTAGTTAACTTATTTGATTAAGTCAATCAACTTTCTGGATCCAGTCACAATGTTACTAATTAATTTAGCGATTTGATAATGATCAATTGATGAGAGACACAACTGGATTGACCCTCTTGCAAGATGCTCAAACTTGAGACGACATTTCCTCCTTTTGACTTCTAATTTTGTACACATGGATGGAAAGGTTGTCAACAATTTTTTTTCCTATGATTTCATTTTTGCTTTATTTGGAATTTCTCTTGCATAAAAAGGCAATCGGTGTCTTGTTGACTATGATATGTCAGATTTTAGCAACGTCATATGCAATATGGGTATGAGATAAAGAGGATAATTGAAACTAAAATGATAAAAACAAAAATAATAATTTAGAAAAATGTGGTTTAATTTTAGTAGGAAGACATAATTTTTAAATTGTCTCAAAAATATCAATGCCCTAACATGAGAATACATAAACTTGATAAACTTATAAACAATTCAATACATTGATTTGAACATAGATAGTTGAAAATTGATTTGAACATAGATAGTTGAAAATGTTAGTAATTGGAATTATAAGAGGTCAACAGCGTGGATCCCTAAACAACCATTGGTCTCATAATTAATTAGTGTACCCGAAGCTTGCTAACATGATCCTTGATTCAGCATTAGATTATATCAGCTGATTTAACTTTGGTACGGTGTTTTGAACAAGTCGTTAATAATAATAATAATAAAATGGTAATGGCTTGAGCAGCTAATTTTCTGTTCAATCTAACGAAAAATAGTTTAGCTTTGCTAAATCCATATCATACGCTACTACAAGTTATGATCAAGTCATGGTTTGATAATGCAAGTTTCTTAACATTATTTCATACACTCCATCATGTATATTATCAGAAATTATTTGTTTAGTAAGTTTTATCCAAATTAGTAGCAATTATCTTGTTTCATTGAATGCCGGATTAAGACTTTTACCAATGATGACTATCAACAGTTCATTATAATAATGATTATCTAATTTAAAAAATTGACCACCTAAAAAATTAAGGCTGGAATGAGAAATGGTATGGCTCAGTTCATGACGATCGTTGACTGCTTCTGTAATATCCAATAATTTTTTTTAAAAAAGTAATATCTTTGTAAGATATTTCGGGATATATTTGAAATGATTTAATTGGCATGAAAATCCTGTAAATATCTTAATCACTTTCGTAAATATCTCAACAACTCATCTTTATAAATTGATTTCAATCCATATATTTTCACATCGAGCCTGAGCATCCTGATCGAGAGCACAGACAGAGAAAAGGATAAGTGTTTGTCTTCATCTTTGTTTTCATCTTGTATGATAACCACCACTGTCGGGTCGGATTCCGACAATTCCTCACTCCGGCGAGACCATCAGAGACCACAGTCGGCCATCGCTGGACCATAGCCAGCCACCTTGCCTTCGTCGTCGTTGCGAAGGATGGAAGTCAGTCAATAACTCCTCTACACACCAAAACACTATCATCGCGGGACATCGTCATCAAGTCCCGATCACATCAAAATATCATGGAACTCAGCCATGATCAAATCCTCGGATAGAATTCAACCATCCTCACAGGGTATACAGCCATCAACGACTTCGATCGGATCAAATTCTCACAGTCCTCTCTCAACAAAGCTCTCAATCGCCTTCCTCTTTGGTGTTCTGAAGTTGGAGAATTGGGGAATTCGCTCCCTATTTGATTTGGTGGAAGTTGTACTGCACACTTGTTTAATCTTTGTTTCGTGGTTGTCTGTCATTTCCTGTCACGATTAAAGTGAGGTTTTTGTTCAATGACGGTCGAAACAGCTTGAGGCGTTCGAAGTTGCTCCCACAGCTGTTTAATCCTCACCTTGTCATATTATAAGGTACAAACGTTACGAAGGAATATGATTAAGCTTGGGATTATTTGAAGAATTTTCTGATTTTATAAAATGACAAGGAACAAATGTTACGAAGCAGCAAGATTAAGTTTGGAAAAATTTAAAAAAAATTCTGATTTTATAAACAGACAAGATAACACACATCATTATCCTAAATTTTGTGTGTGCGTGACTTATTTTGTGTGACTAATTGATCACATACTTGCATGTTAAATAAAAAAAATAAAATCTTGATATTCTTGACTGTCTTGAATGTTAAATTACATGCCTAGAAGGGTAACGATACAACCTATAAAATATTATAGAGTATAATAAAGATTCCTGTATTGTTTGTTCTAGATATGTGATATCCTGTACTCATTGAATATTATTTTTGTAAAGAACTATTTATCTTGAAAACTTTCTAGAACATTACAAAAATATGACGTTATATAAATTACAAACATCATGACAGTCAACTGCTGTACATAGAATTAATGTAATTAATTTCATGTTACATGTCTAAAATCCTTAATTACGAACATCATGGTAGTCACATGCTATAACATGAGTTAATATGATTAATTTCATGTAACATGGATGTTACATGCCTAGAATCCAGAATTACAAACACCATGATAGTCACCTGCTATACATGGATTAATATGATTAATTTCATGTTACATGTCTGAAATCCTGGAATACAAACTCCATGACAGTCACCTGCTGTATATGGATATAATATGATTAATTTCATGTTAAATGCCTGACAATCCTGAAATCCTAAATACGAGAAAATTCCTATGAATATCAATGATTAGAAGAGTTACGGTTACATGACTAACTAGAGAGGGTGTAATTAAGCCTTTCGCGTGCACGCAGCGGCATCAAGAGATGATCGTATTTTGTTAAAATTAACCGTCTTGGATCGACTGTAGAGACCAAGAAACTTGTTTAATTGTTCCTAGTACGGCCATACTACGTAACGTATTAAATTTCTGTGATAACTTCTCTCATGTCATCAACTTATAAAAATCATGAAAATTAATACGACTTGACATTAAATGCATGAAGAGCCTTAAAAATTTTAATAAAGACTATGGATAATGAAGCAAGGATTAACTTTATTAACTTAAAATATTATTTTGTATGTATTTATATACTTCTATTTGGCATATGATTGTTCGGTGTTGTTTGCATTGCATCATATTTGTACATAGGAAATATATGATATAATAAGCATGTCAGACCTCTGAAATGGATGTGTATCCTGTGTTACTGGGTTTTCGAGCTCATGGTTACGTGTTTGTTTCAGGTAATAAAGGATCGTTGTGTGGATCGTTACATAACGATGATGATTAGATTTGATTTTCTCTAACATTTCGTTTATATTTTCGGATATTTGACTTTCATGTAATTTAAGACAATGTAAGTTGGATATGTCGTTTTGTTTTAAAGGGACTTTGGAGCAGCAGTAACGTCACGTGACTGCCAGATATTTGACAGAAAATCTTGAGGCGTTATAGTTTTTGATACCCGGCTCACATGGATGAACATGAAAACACGGTTGGGTTAGGAGGAGCAACAATAGGCCCAATATGGTCGTGAGAACCTTCTACATCATCATCATCATCCTCATCGCCATCCCCATCATCTTCGTTATCTTCCTCTTCTTGGGAGTCTTCAGCAACATTAACTGCATCCCCACTGGCTTCGTCTCTGTTTTCATCATCGTCTGACTCGTCAACTCCATCATCAAAGTCTTTGACGGTGAGCAGGAGCCAATTCGTAGCTTCCGAGGGGAAAACAAGCACTTTTTTCCATCCTACTAAGTGTGACTCCTGTACCAAATCTTTTGCTATGCATGAATGAAGAGGCTGATCCCATGCTTGACCAAAACCCCACCACCCCACGCATAATAACATTAAAGCTTTGAAAAACTTTTGCAACATATGGTCCACAAAAGACTATGGCTAGCTGCAAATCAGGAATCTTAGGGAAGTATATATATGTTTAGTACCTTACCTTTTTATGTATTTTGTATTAGATATAGCTATTGATTCGAATGTTCAATAATTATTGTGATAATTGTGATTTAGACTATCTTTGAATGAAATGATCACAAATTGATAGTTTTGCATATGAATTATATACCGGGAAGTCTATCTTTCGAGATCACTTGTCGTCCATGTGTATAATAAGCTCATACGAATGTGCTTTAGAACAACGATTCAAATGTTTTCTTTTTTTAAAAGGAGACGAGTTAACAGTTTGTAATTCAGGCATACGGTCTCGTGATGCAAGGTCGATGACAAGTATTAGAAAACATCTTGAAAAAATTAAGAGATACAAATCACTTACATATCCTAAACGCATGTCGAAGGCCTGTTGAAAAAATTACTCTAGATGAATTAAGAAGAAAGATAAAGTATAAGAAGACAAAAGGGTGAGTAGTGGAGAAGTTGACGTTTGACTAAGAAGAAGACATGAGATTGGTTAATAATGCGCCCGAATCGACTTCCCATGTGACCGATCAACACATTATAATATTGTACCAATTTTCAACGACTCTTGCCCCTTAACATATGCATCGATGGATATATATAATATTGTACCAATTTTCAACGACTCTTGCCCCTTAACATATGCATCGATGGATATATATATATATATACGTCCATAGTACTCTATCAAGCGACGTCATTATGTTCAAGTCAGTATTAGAGTTACATTGATCATATAAGATATAGTAATTTGTCAATGCTGATGTAAGGACACGTACGTACATTGCTATAACCTATACTAGCGATATATAACGTCAAACAAAAGTATAAACAAATTAAACTACATCTTGCCTACCTGCTAGGCTGCTATTGCGGCGTAAACCTCTCTAGCTATACAATGAGATCACACATATGTTTATCCTATAATACATTGGATAAGTTGAATTCGTCGTCGTTGAATGTTTGATAGAGTAACGTTTTCTTCGTCTATTAATATTTTTAGTACATGGACTTCTCCCTCATAGCGTAATCACTAGCTCATCGCGACGACTTTGATGTGCATCGTGGTTAAGTATTACTACCTTACTCCTATATTTATTATAACGTTTTTCTTTCATTGTACTATTCAATACGTTATTTGAGGAGGTTCGTTACTCATTTAAATAACATGATTTAATTTTTTTTATAGACACTCGGTTATAGTACATCATATTTATTATCATTAACGTTTCACGATATTTTTTTTAAAAATAACGTTTGATCATCGATCAAAGTTTTCATCGATTATAATTTTTTAGAAAGGGAGGGAGTACTTATTTCTTGGCCACCTTGGTTCACTTGGATAGCAATATGTGTACAGGGTGTTTCATTATACAATTCTAATTATGATGGAACTAGTATTAAACAAGATCTGATCTTGTTCATAGTTAAATAGAACTAAATAGCTCTACATAAGGCGACCGGATAGTAATTATGAAATAGATGTTGTGCGCTCTAAAAAGTATTATATCGTTGGATCTAAACAGCAGCATATACGGTAAACAGTACATTCCTTTTCTCTATCTAATAATTAGCATGACTTTCTCATAATATATATATATGACTACAAATTCAAACATTTTCATGTCATTTACTAGAAGAAAATCATAATTCCAAAGAAAAGAAATGAACCTTCTGTGTGATTGGGAGGCATGGAGAGTTGACATAGGTGGAGGAAAAAAATAGCAAAATTTCAAATTGGGCAAGGCTTATTTGAATCTATTCAACAATTGGTTAAGATTCATAAGCTAGCTAGATATAAACTTATACTAGTATAATCTTATAATAAAATTAATTATAAGTCAAAGACTGTAGGCTATCCTCCTATTAATAAGAGTTCAACTTAGATTATCAAAATCATGATTATATCCTTTTTGCCAAAAGTGTAGAGATAGAGAGGAGGAGCCATGGAAGCTGCTGCAGCTGCTCTGAATATTACTCATGGAGTCAAGCAAGAGAGTAAGAGATCGCGATCATCTAATGGCGATGAAGAAGAAGCTGGGGATCACAAGGACGATATCTCAACCTTCAAGGTGTGTATTTGAATGGTTTCTGTGTAAAAGTTTCATCATGTAATCGATCGAGTTGATCAATCGAGTTGATCATTGATATTAATGTATGGTTGAACTTGTCGAAGAATAAAAACTCATCTTGCGATCTTCTTTTGTTTATCAGCTATGACAATTTAGAATAAAAACACATATTATATACAACCTAATTGAGTACATGCGTGATATCCCAAAGAAAATTTGATTGCATAAGAGTTCATGTTGTGGATGTATACGTACGACTATGAAATGGTTATGATAACTATAGGCCATTGCAAGTCATTCACAAATTCTTACTGATTAACATTCCTATCGATGTATACCGATGTATATATGAATACAATTCAAGCACAAACAAATCATGCTTTATGGTTCTTTTTCTTCATTATTCACAATCTTTTTGTTCGTTTTGATTTCTCTTCAGTTCTATTGGGAAATTATTACAAGTTTATTTCTTCTCTTCATTGATATCCTTACTATCAACAATGAATAGATTATATATTATAAGTTGTCTCATATCTGAACATCAAAATCAAATATCATGATTTATTAGAATAGCTCGGCTCGATCATTTTCTTTTCTTATCGATGTCGAGCATCTTCTTGGGGTTGTTAGATGCTTTCCCCGTATATGTGTTGAGATATGTGTGAGCAGATTTACCCACATCGATCATGGAGAAACAGAAAGAGTGAATATATGTATGAGAAACTCATAACCCGTTAGCTTAGGCTTTTAGATTAACAGTTGAGTTCAGTTCATATATGTATTCTACTCAAGTTCGATTAGGACGTGGTTTCCTTCCTTGGGCACTCCCCTGAATCCCAACAATATGTATTTGTCTTTAATTATTTTCAATATGCTTACATAGATCGTATTTGTCACATTTTGGACCAATTCGATTTTACGTAGTTAGGGTGACATCACTGGGTGAAAAAACAAGGAGTATTATCTGTAGATTGGTCTAACCATTCAACATTCAAAAGTTTTGTACCAATCAAAAGTCACTTGAAAATTACAGCTTTCAAGAAAGGATAAAAAAACATCTCGTTACCTATCATAAGCTTTGGTCAATGATCATGCAAACAACATGACGCCATCTAGAAGGTCCACTGCATTTAACATCCATTTAATATAATCAAGAACGATTAATTCAATAATAAATAATTTTTTTAGTTATAAGTTTAAGATATCTTTGAAATACAACAAAAATTAACCTTTTTATTATAAATATATAACTAAGATAATGTTACTTAAGTTCTGTCCTCCCTACGACCCATATTACTTCACAAGATTACGTGGATATGCTGTATCCCCTTTTAGAGACCTCACACTTCAGATTCTTCATGATTTTTCCTCTTTAGCTTCTGTATTGATTCTGATAGAGAAATGAGAGACTTGTCTCATCAAGAACAAAGTTTCTGAATTTTTCTTTCCATGACTTCTTAAATTAAATGCTAACTGTATTTGGTCAAAGAAATTACTCTAACCGACCCAAACTCCCTCGCTTAAGCAGACTTGTCTATGGCCATAGTATGTACCCAAGATCAAGACTTACCAGAACATGTATAATCCGATGTTTATGCAGCGAGGAAGCACGAAGAAGGATCACGAGGATGGAAGTTCGAGCTCGAAGCCATCTCATTCATCGTCTTCACGAAAGGATTTACATAATCTAAAACAGGTATGGCAATCAAGCTTAATTAAAATTGCATGATTAGGCTAGCAAGGGGAGTATACGTCGGTAATGACATAACAACTATCCTGATAATCCTATCAAGTATACGATTTTGGAAATACGAGACGTTCGCAGTCTTGCTCTTACTGTAAAAGAGAGACTGTTTTCCATCAACATGGATAATTTCATTTATACTACTCTTATCATGTCTGTAATTTTTTAGATCAATAAGGATTTCATGCTTTCCATAAACTACTGTTAATATACAGGATGAGGAACTCGAATCAGCGAAAGCAGAAATGGGTGAAGTGATGGAGGAAAATCAAAGACTCAGGTCGTACCTCGAGGGGATCATGAAGGATTACCATGCTCTCCAAATGAAATTCTACGAGTTTGCAAGACAAGATCAACCAAAACCATCGATCAACATTCCTTCCATCATCAACACCAACACCGCACCTCAACAAGCTGATGATCGAGACGAAGCTGAACTTGTCTCCCTCAGCCTAGGAAGATCCTTGAGCATCAACTCGAAGAATAAGAGCACATTCAGCATTTCAGATAAGGGAAAAGAGACAAGCCCTATAACCACAACAATGGATGAGACCAAGGAGGGATCAGATTCCCTGGCTCTTGGACTAGACTCAAAATATGAGGCATCTAAGGGAGTGATGGCAGCGGCGGATACAGGAGCTGCAATATCAAGCACGGAGAACAGTTTAGAGGAGCCGAAGGATGAGGCAGCGGGTGAGACATGGCCTCCAAGCAAAATGCTGAAGAACGTGAGGAGCGGGGATGATGACGTTATTCAGCAGCCCCCTGTGAAGAAAGCAAGAGTTTCTGTCAGAGCAAGATGTGATACACCAACTGTAAGTAAAAGTTTCTGTATATACTTGAAACACGTGAAATGCTTAAAACTTAACCAAGAGAGAGTGCTGCTGTTTATCGCTAAGAAATTCTTGCAGCAAAGTGACACTGTAAAACAACCAATGACATTCATTTCAACCTTGATAACTTATCCCCAGAGCTTCGCCTTAGTCAGAGACATCAGGATTGTAACGAGTATCGACATTGCCAGAAAATTCCAATGTGACCAACTCTTTTAGTCCTTTGTAAATGTTTACAGATGAATGATGGATGTCAATGGAGGAAGTATGGACAGAAGATTGCGAAAGGAAACCCATGTCCTCGTGCATACTATCGTTGCACAGTCGCGCCATCTTGTCCCGTAAGAAAACAGGTAAAGATTATATACTTCAACAATAGCCTTAATAAATAAAAACATGGTCAATGTGTATGAGAAATTATTTATGTACTCATCTAAGCATATGTATTGAAAATGAAGGTTCAAAGATGCGCGGATGACATGTCTATCCTCATCACCACCTACGAAGGGGCACACAACCATCCACTCCCCATCTCCGCCACCGCGATGGCCTCCACCACTTCAGCAGCTGCCTACATGCTCATGTCAGGTTTATCAACATCCCCCGGCCTAGGCTCAAACCTATCAAACAACACCACCACAACCGCCCCTATCTCCACCACCTCTTCCATTGGACTCCACGGAATGAACTTCAATCTCCCGGACGCCTCAAGATCAAAACCCTTCTTCCTACCAACGACCTCCTCCATCTCCCCTTCGCCTTCCCACCCTACCATCACCCTCGACCTCACCTCATCCACCTCGTCCTCATCCGCGTCACATTTGATTGGTAGACCGGGCACGTCATCGACCTTTGCACCAAGGTACTCTCCCACAAACCTCACCTTCAACTCCTCAGAACTAACCTCCTCTCTACCAATGACTTGGCCAAATGGTTCCCTTCTAAGCTACAATTCTCACCCTTACAACAACAAGAACCAACTTCCTTACCAAAGTTTGTTACAGACTCAAGATTGTTCATCAATGAGCAATATTGGAAGGCATACTCAAGATTCTTCGATTTACCAAAGTTTGTTACAAAAAAGTGGAACTATGAGTAATCCTAGTCAAACTTCCTTACCCGACACCATAGTGGCCGCAGCCAAGGCACTTACTTCAGACCCAAGTTTCCACTCCGTCCTCACGGCCGCTCTCTCATCGTTCATGAGTGGTAGTGGTGGCAGCAGTGGTAATGGAGGTGGCGGCGGAGGAATGAGTGGGAGTATTATTGGTGGTGGTGATGGAAACAGTACTACATTTGCACAAAAGATGAAATGGGGTGATCAGGCTGGTTCTGGTGCACCTAGTGCTGCTGCAGCAGCTTCTTCAGCATTGGCAAAAGGAAACAATGGTTGTGGTTCAAGTTTCCTAAGCATCGCGCCGTCGACGAACTCTCAAACTCCTGGGAACTTGATGTTCCGGTC
Organism: Drosera capensis; assembly: GCA_001925005.1. Taxonomy (NCBI): domain Eukaryota; kingdom Viridiplantae; phylum Streptophyta; class Magnoliopsida; order Caryophyllales; family Droseraceae; genus Drosera; species Drosera capensis. Next base: position 147,057 of record LIEC01011325.1, read on the forward strand.
TTCTCCATTGGCATTCGCTACAAATTCTAAGAGTAACTCTGCTTCTCCAGGTGAAAATAGAGACCAAACCAATTGATATCATATCATCTCCATTATCGGTTTCATGGATTTGGTGCAGATTAATCATCATATTCGGGGCTGATTAATCATTTTAGACCATGCCTGACTCAGCAGAGCAGAGCAGAGTACTGTTACATTAGGTCGTACAGCCAGTTGAGGGGTGGTATCATATGTTCTTTGCTTTAGGCCATGCACACTCCATTTCTGCCTATTCGCATATACAATTTTGTGTTAGACATAGAAAAAAGGAGTGGAGTGCACATAGCAAATGGCGGGTGCAAATAGCAAAACTTTGTCCCTTTTTTTTTCCTGAAGTCTTGGTGTCTTTTCGTTTGTTTTGATTAATTTGTTTATTCTTGTATGAATTTCTGTAAATTTGTGAGAATTGTAAAAAGAAGGATGTCAAAATTGAGGACTTGCTTTTGTATCAATTAGACCTTTTTTCTCTTTAATGTATATTATACTCTTCAAACATGATTGATGAAGTTGCATTTTTTTGGTCTTTTGAACGATTTGAATGGAATTTTAACATGTTGATACTTCAATGATGGGAAACATGAGCCTAGAGATATATGCATTGACAATTAATCTCACCTTTGGTCACACAGATAGAGATATGTCAATTGCAAACAGAACAAGACAAACATAAATATTCATGTTAACTATATCAATAGTTCTCATAATATGTGCACTTGTAAGCCACATGTCCTACAACCCGCTATCACAACAAATGCATAAGCTTTTTATTTATATACTAGTTTTTCAATAGTCCTCACATCGTACCTATGCTGATCTTAGTTACTTAGTAAATCATATACTAATATTTACATATCAAGTTTACTATTACCCAAAATAACTATACAAGCACTCCTAGAACGGATCAAGAACCATTTCATACCATCCATCTGAAAAATAACTATACAAGCACTCCTAGAACGGATCAAGAACCATTTCATACCATCCATCTGAAAAATCATAAATAATAAGCAGAAGGCAAGAACTGAGTTTGGAG
>LIEC01011326.1:0-43964 GCA_001925005.1 Drosera capensis
CATGTGAGCCTAGCTCCGGTATAGCGCAAGTCTTCAAGTCCTGCCTCCAAAAAACAATGGTACAGATCGTCAAATGAAGGTAGCCACTTATCAGTGCCACCTATTCTGTCAGAGAGGTCTAAAATAGCATTGAAGTCCCCTAGAACCATCCAAGGCTCCTGAGATAAACCAACACTATGAGAAACAAGCTCTTCCCATAAGGTTCTTCTCTTTACGAAAGTATGTTCTCCGTAGACAAAAGAGACAAAACAGGATTGTTGTGCCTCTCCAAAAACAACCCTTAGATGAATAGCCTGAGATGACATTGTAATTACAGTACAACTGACAACATAGGGATCCCAGCAGACCCATATCCTACCACGAGGACTCTCAGAATAGTTGTGAGCACAACACCAATTAGAGAGCAAATCTCTAAAAATGCCAGGATGACCATCAACGTGAGTTTTTGTCTCTAACACAACAAACAACTTCACATTGTTCTCCCTAATAAGGTTTTTAATTTCTGCTCGTTTAGAAGCTTGACCCAAGCCCCTTATGTTCCAACATCCAAAAATCATAAGAGAAAGGAAAAGTAAGAAAACATAACAGTTGAATAGCATGCTATCTTTTCTTTTTGGATTTAGACTTTCCTCTGACCAGAGGATGCTGTGTGCTTCCTTGCGGAAACCCTTGAGAATCACCCAGTGCATCCGCTTGAGAACCACCCGTGAAAATCACCCTTAATCTCGTGGCAGGACTTTTACTCCTGGAGTTGTCTGTATAGGCCTCTACGAGTTGAGAACTCATATTAGGAGCAGGAGTGTGGACCCTAATGGTTACGTTGTCTGTTATGTGTGCCTCACCCTCTGGAGATAAAGAAACAACAATATCAGCAGGAATAAAAGCAGTGTTTACAGCAGAACCAATAGAAACAGTGTTTTCAGTAGAAGCAGTGTTTCCAGTAGAATCAGTGTTTGCAACAAAAACAATGTTTTCAGCAGAACCAATGTTTCCAGCAGAAGCAATATTTCCAGCAACAATAGTGTTTCCAGCAGAAGCATTTGCAGGAGTTTCCTTAGTAGCTGGGAGAATCTTCTCGACCTGTTTAGTTGATGCAGGAACATCAACATTGGCCTTCTTCTTCTTCCTGTTTCGAACAATTTGAAACCCATCTTGATCGACTCCATTTGTAGCTGGTTCGGCCACAATCTTCTCCACTGTTATGTTTTTAGGATGCCTTGTTACGTCAGACATTGTATGTCCAAAAACCTTACAGGTTTGACATGTTGGCGGCTTCCATTGATACTCCACCCGGATTCTATGTTCGGCATTTTTTAGCCTTAACACAAAGTCATCGATCAAAGGTTTGGCGGCATCAATCTCGCAACAGACCCTAGCAAAACTCAACCTACTCATCCCTTCAGTCGTGTCGTCAGCATACAAAGGTTTTCCCACCGCACTGGCAATGTGACTCAATCCGGAGCTGGACCACATCGAAAGAGGGACGTTGTAGAATTTCACCCAGATAGGAATCCTGTCGTGCTCTTGCTTGCTCAATACTAGATCTGGACTCCACTGTTGTAAAAAGCACGGCCTATCAAACATAAGCCACATCCCTACGTCCAAGATTTTGAGTCTCGCTTCCGCATCAGGAACGCGAAAATAATAGAATCCATTATCATCCGTCAAGATCTCAGATAACCCATACTTGTTCCAGAGTTTTCTGGCAGCAATGTCCACACTCTTGAACGGTAATCGTTTCCCCACAAAATAACCCACCAAACAGTCCTGCCATTTGGAAACCGATTCGACGACAACTTCGGCCGGGGGTTCAACCACTATAATACCGTCCTCGCGAACAGGTTCAAAAAATTGCATCTTCATTTTCCTCTCCATCGAATCCGAGGAAACCAAAGACGACGCAAAGCTCCTAGCATGTTGTCCTGGTTTTAAACCAAGCTTAGTGTTTCGCACATGTCGAACTGACTGTTGTTGCACAGGGCCCTGCATTCTGCGTATATCATTCTACACATGACTAACAACACGACTCCCATCAACACCATCAACACGAACATTATCACCACAAATACTATTAAGAGCTTCAACAGGAGCTGCACCATCAACAACACCATTATGCTGCATAACCTCATCACCAAGCACAAACCCAGAAAACCCCGAAATCTCATCATGGAGCACATCAAGATTTGCAGGAAGCTGCAAACTCCTCTCAGTTTCAGCCATTCCTTGTTTTTGCTCCAAATTCCTCTCAGCTTTTCCCGGCTTCGTGGACATCTCCATTCCTAGCTTCCCATGCATATCACCTCTAGCCATTTCCATCGTCATAGGCATCTTTGTTTCCAGCCTCACAGAACTCATTCCCTGCTTGGCCAAATTCACGGCTGCAGCTGGTCCCAACTTTGCAGGCATTCCCGTCGGTTTCACGGCCAACCCAAGGGCGGGCATTTGTTGCACCGTCGGTTTCACAGCTTTTTGGTGGTCGGAATTCGTCGAATTGGTCTTCAGCGAAGCACACGAAGTCGTAGCTACAGTACCCGTGGATGAAATCAGCGGCTTTGCCCATTTCTTTTCCGACAGCTGCACTCCCAAACCGGCAGGGATATGGCCATCAAGCTTCCCAGACACGGCGGCACCCTCCACGACGTTTGTAAGGTGAGAATCGAAGAGGTCTCGCGACAATGGCTTAACTTTGTCGATTTCATCCTTCGACATTTTCTCAAATGTTTTGTTTAATTCGAGCTTTAGAATTGGTTTATCAACACCCCCATATGCAGGGACTTTATTCATGGCTAAGACGTAGAGGAGTAGATTGGAATTTGTTGCATTTTTTTGTGGAAATCGGCGAAATTCGACGATGATGAACAGTAACACACAGTGCCAAACAGTAAATCGCCCTAAAATCGCCTAAGATCGGTTAATTGCATGTTATTTGCTTGAGAATCCTGAAAACCTGAATATGAAGAAATTCTTGTCAATGGCAATGATTGGAAGAGTTACGGGTCCTAGCCTAGGTAGGGAGGGAGAGAAACCCCCTTCACGTGCTCGCGGCGGCATCAACAAGTGGTGGCCGTTTTTGGTTATCATTAACCGTCCTGAGTCGACTGCAATGACCATCTTACTTGTTTAATTGTTTCTAGTACGGCCATACTAGAGAACAATTGATGATTCTTGGTGTAACTCCTTCCATGTCATTAATCCTGTAAAAGTGACGAGAATCAATATGATATGACAGAGCAAGTCATTAATCCTGTAAAAGTGACGAGAGTCAATATGAAATGACAGAGTATGTCATTAACCTGTAAAAGTGACGAGAATCAATATGATATGACAGAGCATGTCATTAACCTGTAAAAGCTTTAATAAAGGCTAGTGATAATAAAATAGGAATTAACCTGTTTGACTTGAATTATTATTATCCTGTATGTATTTATACATTTCTACTTGGCATATAATTGCTCGGTGTTGCTTCCATTGCATCTTGTTTGTGTATGGGAAACGCATGATATAATAAGCATGCTGGACCCCTGGAATGGATGTGTATCCTATGTTATTGGGCTTTCAAGCTCAAGACGAGTGGTACTTCAACTCTTTTGGATTTTGATTTGTTTAGCTTCGATGGGAAGCTTGGGTTGGGTTGAGTCTTAGTTGATTGTCTCCTTTCAGCTATGGTTGATACTACATATATTCAGGAGTTTGACTACTCAGCTGTTGTTTTCATGAACAGGTTTGAGATGAAGCAGTCCATGGAGCACTTATGTGAAGCTCTTGAATAACAGTTCCTTTTCTTGACTTTTTGCATTCTTTTTTTATTTCGTTCTTTGAACGTGATACTAGATTGTAGATATTCACGGATTTTCGGCTTGCATGACCACTTAGGTCCTGCGTAACTGCTTGGATACTCCAAGAGGGCTTTACGCCTTGGACAACCCTAGTGTTTTTAAGGTGGTCTGTGGTTTGATTCTCTTCATTCTAGCAGATGCAATGTGTTTGACCACTTCAGCGTCGTCGGTGTTATGGTAACTGTTGCTGTACTCATGGACTGTGTCCTGTGGAACTTGCGAGAGGTGATCTTGGTGCAGTCCAAACTGGATGGGCTAGATATATAGTATTCGTGCTGCGTCAATGCTTCACCATGAGGTCTGAAACTATCCAGCAATTGATCAGTGGATTAAAGTATCAAACTGGGAGGAAAAGCTTTAGGAGCTTCATTTGAAAATTTTGAGTTGCATCCTGCTTTGTTTCATTCAACTAGTATGTCAGCAGCGCGATGCGGCTAACTACTCACAAACTGGTTGTATATTAAATCTATTTATCTTATCGTCAATATTTGATCGGCACCGTATGATGTAGAATGTTTTTTTTTTTTTTGTCAATTCGATTTTAGTGTATGTGACTATGTGCGATGCATTCTCAAAATGTCCACAATCCATTATATTTTTTTGGGTATAGTTTTGTTGTAAAAAAATTTCACTTAAAAACAAAGATATCTTCCACTCAAGACCTGATGTCATCTCTTTCCACCAATGGATGATTGAATCCCTGAACAAAATTTTGACAAAAAGAAGAAACAAAAAATACCTAAAGCGGTGAATGATTTTCCCCCCTTTTTGTGTTTTTTCTTTATTTTTTCTTTTATTTTTTGATCCTTTTTTATGCCAATGAAGGATTAAATGAAATAATGTCAAAAGTCAAGAGTTTTCTTTTTTCACTTTCTTTTCTATATGTTACATTAAATTAAATGATATAATGTGAAAAGATGTTGATACCATTATGTCATACCATGAAATCTGTTTCTAAATTTATATAATTTATTATTTGATTTATTGATTATTGATATATTAATTTTTATTACTCCCACCGTTACACCGTCCTATTTATTCTCAATTTTCGTCATTATGTCACCGCATATGTTTGAATTTGAAATACTCAACTTATAATATTATTATTGTTTTCATATTTTTACAAAAAAAAAAAAAAATTGTACTGCCTTGTCCCGTCCAAAATTTTGATATCGATTCTACGATATTTCGATACGACAAATCGATACTTCGGTTCGGTACCCAGATATACTTATAATTTAACAACAAAACTTATATATAACATATACAGTTTTGAAAACTTTGAACATAATTTATGAATTTGGACTTTATAAGTATCAAGAAAAATTAATGACCAGTTGTTGATCGGTATTAATTTTGATAGTCTTGCAAGTTGCTTTTGAAATTAGTTTAAGTTGGATGTAAGACACTTAGGTGTCCGTGATTCGTGATTTTCCATCTCTTTAATCGAGCCGAAGGAAAACATAAAATTAATGACTTAACATTCATCCAACTCTGATCTTAATAAGAATTGTGCAAGATAAGGGTAACACCACAAAGAATCCGAATGGGGCCATGATTAATAATAGAAGCTCTTGGAAATTAGGAACTCGGAGCAAACGTACACTTGAAACATAATCAAAACTAGTATGTTTTTTCATGAACTTCTAGTGAACTAATTAATCAAAGTCTAATTCTTCAAAAAAAAAATTATCAAAATTTAAATTGACATCATTTTACATATTTCGATCCGGTTCGGAATACTCAGTACGGTTCCTAGAGCTCTTGTCCAGTATCATATCGACTTCGTGGTTCACTCTTACGTTTTTCTGTCCCTACCATTACTAGTTCGGTACAAGTTCGGTCAACCAGGGACTATTTTCAGTTCGGTTCGTTGTTACATGGAGGAAAACTTTGATTATAATGTCAAAATATTATAAATGTATATATAAAGTGTGACTCTAAGTCAAGAGATCTAATATGATATCATAGTCCAATACACTCAATGGTCTAATACTTATTGTCATCTAAAAATATAACCGTGTTTAAGTTAAAAAACAAAACATTCACACGAGAACATTCGGTAGGTCGAAAAAAATATGGATCACTCTGGTTACGGCCAATTTGCACCCATAGGATTAGTAGTAGGTGTGTGTGTGACATTATTTATCACGTACATCATTGAAGGCAGAGGGAGACCGGTGAATAATAATGTGTAGGTTGCGACTTGACCGCGCGTGACCACCGCACATGAGCAAGAACATCGAACAACTCTCACGCTGCTCACTGTACTCTCCAAACCAGCTTTTTGAGGTGGGTGAGTAGGTGATCAATTCAGATTGGCACGTGAATGACTTACTCCTTGTGTAGATCAACAAGCACTCATATACACAGACAAAGCCAGCTAACTAACTCCAAGGATCTTGGAGATCAAGATTCGATTATACGGAGAACTAGTACCATACTGATCAACTTGTAGCAAGTTAGTAACACTGGACCAAGGAAATACGGAGTATCTGATATGAATGTACGCAGGTCGTAGGATCTTTTAAGCCCAAAGATCTTCCGAGACGCGAACTATTCCTTAGATGTTGTCGACGATGCTCGTCGTCGTGAAGATAAAGGATGAGACTTACCGTGATAAACACTTTGAGTCACGTCTTGATTGTGTTTCTTTTGAATGGTTGAGGTTATTAGTGTAATTGACTACTGATTTTATTCCATATCAATGAATTATCATATATCAATTATAAATATATAAATTGGTTAGAGTTTGTTGATAATTTTGATTTTCTTTGATATTTGGTTATAAATTTCTATATTTTCATTTAACTTTTGAAAAAATGAATTTATTTAAATATATTTAATCAGCATCCAATGCTAAACATCCAAACCTTTTAACCATCATAACAGGTACAAATCCATCTTTTTTCTCATTTTTTAATCTTTGTGCAACTCTTTTAATGAGGTTATATAACCGATGAAGATTTTAGAATTGAGTTTTTAGATCGATTTCATTATTTGGTGATCCGTAAGATTGTGTTATAAATGTGATTGTTAAGTTACATTTGGTGTTTCTTGTTCAATCTATATAACAATGTGGTGTATGTGTTAACTACATCAGCCCATATTTATGATTTATACATAATATAATAAATTTATAATGATCCTTTATAATCTCATATTGTATATTCTGTTTTATTGTCATGTTTATTTCATCATTCCAATATCATTAAAAAACAATATTTAGATTTTCATTCTAATTTAAAATAAATGTATGATGTCATTAATATTATTTTTTATGTACATAATGTGAAATATAAAAAAAATGAAACTATTAAGGTGATGAACAATTCCTCCTCTAACCAATTAGTCAGCTGTTCGACGACAACACTTATATTACATCCTGCACTTACGAGGATAATATATGGATTCGTAATTTTTAATATCTGATAGGGTGCATAATATTCACATTATTTATATATTCTTCCCCTTTCTTTGAGATAAATTAAGGCATATTTGATTGATTTTATCTACATTTTGTCTTAAAGGATGTCAAATGAATAATAGAGACAAAAGGAGCTATAAAGTATGCAAGGAGAAGTTTTCCATAAAAACAAAAACCCAGCAGCCAAAGTCCACAAGTGTAGAATTTTGAGTCTTTCCTTTTATGCCCTTGTAACCTAGATTCCCCATATAAAAAGCATTTGAGAGCATTTTCAAAAGGGAGAGGGAGCTGCGGCTGTGGCTGGAGCAAAATTTCAAATCCAAAAACAAGAGAGCTAGAGAAGGGAGCTGCGGCTGTGGCTGTGGCTGAAGGAATATTGCATATCCAAAAACAAGAGAGTTAGAGAAGGGAGCTACGGCTGCAGCTGAGGGAAAATTGCAGATTCAAAACAAAGAGCTTTGGAAAGACTTAGGCAAATTTCAATAGGCTCTGAAAAAAGGCTGAGACAATTTTCAGTAAGCTTTGGAAAGGATAAGAGAAATTTCGGCAAGCTTTGAATAGGCTGAGGCGAATTCCAACAAGCTCTAGAAAAGGTGAGAGCAATTTTCAGTAGGCTCTGGAAGATTTTAAGTAAGCTCTGGAAAAGGCTGAAGTGATTTCAGTAGGTTCTGGAAGATTTTCAGTAAGCTCTGAAAAGGCTGAAGTGATTTCTGTAGACTTTGGAAGATTGTCCGTAAGCTCTGGAAAAGGCTGAGGGCAAGTTTTGATAGTTTCGACCCCTCCTTTATCTGTAATGCATAACTAAACCTCAATCTAGTTGAAGATTGTCTCATATTTTGACTCTTCTATGTATCGTGAGACCCATTAGTTCGTATATTTCATGGTTCTTGAATATCTAGGTATTATCCGTGTGTTCTTGTTATCATTGCTTTGACGTATTGAATGATAAACGCATTGTTTGATTCTCAAAGATATGTAGAACTATTTAGAACCTTAAATACGTAATCGTTCGAATGATTCTAATGATGTGATAATTAGCATCGATTGTACTTTGAGAACCTTCAAATCCGTAATAGTTTGAATGTTGTAAGGTGTAGTTGTTGTTAAGAGAATACATGTGTAGTCTAAATGAACCGCACTTCGTGAGTTTGTTAGCTAGAATTAGTAGTCTCCCTAGAACTTAATGTTATTGAAAAGTTAAATCCTAAGAGTTTCTCTAGGGTTGTCATTCAATAAAAGAAATTCTTAGCAACCTTTTGCTAATTGTCGAAAAATTAAGGAGAGATAGGTTGTTAACAACCATACCAATTTATTCTTGAGCATATGAACTATTCATGGACCGATGATCAATATTTGAGTCAAAATAAAGATAATATCTTCAACTAGACTCCTTTTAATATTTTGATTCTCATCTTTATTATTTCATATTCTTGCATTGAATTGTTTTTCAATTAGTACAATAATCAATCTCAAACAAAACCCCCTTGTTAGATTCATTGTGAAGTAAATCTAACCCATTCCCTGTGGATACGATCCCGCTCATCGCTATACACAAATAATTAGAGAGGGTAATTATTTTTGGAGGATTCGACACCTATCAATATCTAATTATCGATCTTCGATTTTGTGGAGAGAAACAATAACTGGAACGGGAGTGTAGACCATGAATTTTGAGGCATCGATATTAGGATAGTTCCCTGTGGCGCAGTATAACTAGGGTGCTGGCAGTAATGAGCAAACCCACTTTGGAGTTTCGACCGTTTGTGTGCTTTTTTGAATGTCGTCTTTGCTTAACTATACTAACAGTGGACATGTCTCCCATTGCTCAAAGAACAGCATCAGCCAGTCAAATCATATTCATAGCACAGCACATCTTAGAAAAACCATGTTTGACACCGGAAAGTTGAAAGAATTTCGATATGAAATTGATGATAATATCATGTGCATACAATAATAGCATCATAATAAGTACACATAAATACTCTACTCTAGTGCTGCAGGAAGAAAACAGATCAGAAACTAATCTTATTCTCTTACAACGAATAACACATAATGGCAAACTTATCCAGCATCATACAAGCATAGAGCCAACTCCGAAATGGCATCTCCATATGTCTTCTTACGACCTGGAAAATCTCAGCTGCATCGGTCAGGTCGATGTTTGATTAAATTCTCAATGTTTGCAGACGCTGAGCCCCGATCCTCCGTTTCCTGAGACGCTCAGCCAATATGAAGGCAAGCTCGAGAGCTTGGGAAGCATTGAGCCTAGGATCGCAGTGGGTGTGGTAGCGTGAGTTGAGGTCATCATAGGTCACGGTTCGTGAACCTCCAATGCACTCGGTCACATTCTGACCGGTCATCTCTAGATGGATGCCTCCAGCGTAGCTTCCTTCTTGGTCGTGCACATCGAAGAATGCACGCACTTCAGCCTATCAACGAAGATAGTCCAATTAGAAAGCATTCAAGAAGCCAAAAAATATACCCAAGCAAAGTTCCTTTAGTTGATGAGCTCAGTCATGGGTCAAACACTAATGTAAATGAACATATTTTTCGGTCATTGTCGGACCAGCACTTTCCTAAATGAAGGGAGTTCCTCTGATCACTATGAGAAATAAGTAAAATAGATATTTGGAGAATCGTACCGAGATAGCATCAAAGGAGCGAGTTTTTAGCCCGCATGGCGCCTTGATAGTGTTGCCGTGCATCGGATCACAGACCCAGGTGACAATCTGTCCAGCTCCACGCACTGCCCTGATCAAATGTGGAAGCTTCACTCTCTGGTTCTCAGCACCCATTCTCACAATTATAGTAATCCTTCCAGGCTTGTTACGAGGGTTCAGTATATCAATCAGTTTTACTAGCTCGTTCGGATCCATCTTGTCGCTTACCTGCACATAACGAGAGTCATAACAAAAAAAGTGCCATAATTTTCTCAATGCTCGTTTAGATTGAACAAGGCTGAGAAGAGTATCGAAGTTCATAGAACCCTGTTGCCCCTTGATAGTTAAGACACACATGTTTTTCTTCACCTTAAGAAAGCATAATATATCTTTTTTTCTTTTTGCTCTCTTATAATAGAATTTTTATCACCAAGATGAAGAAGTATTACCTTGATTCCAATAGGATTAGCAATTCCTCGCAGGAACTCAACATGAGCACCATCAAGTTGGCGGGTTCGCTCCCCAACCCAGACCATGTGAGCAGAGCAATCATAGTAGAGGCCCGAGGTAGAATCAAGCCTTGTTAGTGCTTGCTCATAGGGCAAAAGCAAGCACTCATGAGATGTCCAAAACTCGGTAGTGGTCATAATCGGGTGATCAATAGTAAGTCCTGCAGCAGCCATGAATCCTAAAGCCTCGTCGACCCGGTTAGCCAGTTCCTTGTATCTGTAATTGTCATATATATTGTTACTAACATTTCTCACATAATGACGCTCAACAGGATGCAAAGTTCCAAAAGATCAAATCAGTTTCTCACCTGTCTCCTTGCTCGCTGTTCTCTGCAAAATCAAGGTTCCATTGGGTGACCCTTTGCATTGCTGCATAGCCACCAGTGGCGAAAGACCTCAAGAGGTTGAGTGTGGCTGCTGACTGAGTATAAGCTCTTATCATCCTGTGTGGGTCAGGAGTTCTATCCTTCAAAGTGAAGGCATCACCATTGATGTTATCGCCCTTGTAAGCCGGCAGCTTCACACCATCCTTCTCCTCATACCCTGCTGATCTGGGTTTCGCAAATTGGCCTGCCATCCTGCCCACCTACACCCATCACAAAATATGCAGCAATTTTAATCAAGGGCGGGCGAATCCTTGGGCATAAAATTCCTCGAGATAAATTTATAAAAAATTAAGTAACCAACTCAGAAAATCTTTACGAATTGGTAACCTACAGGCTACAAACATTAGATTTGCCATTAAAAAACAAACAGTGATTCACCCAGGAAATCTCTCCAGTATGCACATTCCTAGAAGTGGCATGCCAGCTGTAGCATAAATGCCGACAGTCTTTTCCCTGTGAACCACATTTCGCCATGACAATTCCAATATTGGAAAGTTGTTAGGGAAGCTGAATCATGTTCAGATATACATAACATTTGTGGCGTACGGTGAGAATAGTTGATACGTCAGTTGTAATCAACCTAACTAAATCTCAACCATGTCGTTTCCTGTTTCCTTGAAGCTGCCAAGAAAGGTTTTAGCAAGCTCTAAAGATTATCTACGGTGTACTGAAGACTTCCATGAAGTTGCTTCAATCTACTTCAGGAATTACTCAAACTATTTCCCTACATAAAAATTGACAGGAACATTGTACAGACCTAGTTCATTTCCTCATGCCATGAAAAGCCATTATCCTCGACCACTGACATCTATGCTTCCTGCCCCAATACCAAATCTTTATTTTCATACCACTTGAGAGTGGAGCACTAGGCCAAATTATATTAGTACTAGACATACGAGCTTATAAACGAGCACTAATCAACCAAACAAGTTGTAAATCACAGCATGACACAACTTTGCACAAAAAGCAACAAAATCAGGTCATGGAGAACCCAACTCTAAGCGGAAGCTGATAATAGAACGCTGACAACGCTATCAGCATCTTTAACAATTAACGTTCTCACGCGAGAACCAGACGAGAAATCATAACATCAGACAAGTTCTCACAACAAACAACAAAATCTGCCTGAAATACACACTTTTGTACCCCTAAAACTTTCGACCTTTTATACATTTGTCTTCCTCAACTTGGAAATAAACACTTTAACACCCCCTTTGAAAAAGCTTGATTTTTGACACATAATTTCCTGAAAATACTTTTTTTTTTTTTTTGGGCAGAAAACCCCTTCATAGAGGAATATGTGCATATTTCCGCAGTTGAGAAAGCAAAATACAAAAGCTCAAAGAGCCTTGAAACAAGGCTCAAAAACATTAGAAAAGGTTTAAAACATCCTAAAATGACATTAAATAAGTTAAAAACGCAAAAAAAACTCTGCGGGAATTAATTTTTTTCCTATAAAAATCCACTCTAAGAAAATCGAATGGATGATAGAAATTCATGACACAACAAATAACAATCACCCACAGAACACGTTTCAAGTACCTGAATGGCATACAAATCGCTGGCCCACCACACACAAACCAAGCAACCAACAGTAATCACATCAACCCAAATCCAAAATAAAAGCAATCAACAACAAGCACAACAAGCGCTCAATTACTCCCGTCAAGATAGGATTTAGGGAGGACGTACCCAATCTGATCAATGTTTAAACAACAAGAGAGATATTTCTCGAGAACTAAATAGCAATCAATTATAAAACATATACCTTGATGACAGGAAGCTGGCCACCAAACATGAGCACAGCACCCATCTGCAACAAAACCCTGAACGTATCCCTAATATTATTGGCACTAAACTCCTTGAAACTCTCGGCACAATCACCACCCTGCAACAGAAACGCATTCCCCATGGCGGCCTCCGCCAGCCCCTCGTCCAAGTTCCTCGCCTCGCCCGCGAACACGATCGGAGGAAACGACTCCACCGTCTTCAGTACCGCCTCCAGCTCTTCCTGGTCCGGGTACTCGGGCAACTGAAGGGCATTCCTCTTCATCCAACTATCCAACTCCCATTTGATGACTGGGGTCCGGTAAGCAACAGCAGCCTGGGCAGGGATCACGGGCAGCTTTTCGGCCACAAGAGGGGCGCTGGAATTGTCCGATCCGGCGGCCTTGGAAGCACGAATTGAGGGAATGGGTAGGCATAAATTTGATGGAATTGAAATGGGTCGGAGTCGGAATTGTGATCGGAGGTCGGAATCGGAGGTGGGTAAGAATGTGGCTGTGGAGAGAGATGATGAGATCGCCATTGTTGGTCTCGTTTTTCTCTCTGTTTTTTTTTTTCCTGTGTTTGATTTTTGTTTGGTAGGGGAACTTTGGGTTGTGGAGAGCGCGAATTTATAGAGATAATTTCGTTGTTGAAAAACGTATTGAAAGTAGTTTGTGTTGTGAAGAGAGGTTTGTTTGTTGGTTGGTTGGCTTTGATTTGGTAGATTGAGTGAATTGAAATGTGAGTCTGCCGAGAGGGGAAGGTGGGAAATGAGTTGTGAGATCGAAGTATGTGTTACTGTGAAAGTGCCTAAGTGGTGTCGCATTTGTCATTTATGTAGTAATTTTTATATTTTTTTGAAGGAGCTTGTTCTAAATTAAACACAACTTCTGAGATAGATTTTGATTTGTATGTTTGGATGATCAAGTGTCATTTTGAGTAGATATTTTAGATAATACTTGTAATATCAATAATTTATCAAAAAGAAAAAAAACAAAAAAAGAATAAATCTAATTAAACATAAAATTGAAAAAAAACTGCAACAAAAAAAATAAATATATAAAAGGAGGCATTATCATCTTCTTCAATTCATCTCGTTTTCTCACGAAAAATCATCGTTATTATCGATATGTAATTTTAATTTTGAATCAATTCATAGTCTTTAATTTATTTTGAATTAGGATTTAAAAAAACTGAAGTTCTAATTCTCTAAGAAAATTGATCTTGGTTATGGTCATGCATGATGATGTTTGATAGAGTGAGGAGAAGAGTCACGTCATATTATAAAATCAGATGTATATTGGGATGGTATAAAATTTATATAATAATAATTACTTCAAATTTGACGAAGCAATTTACCTATATTGAAAATCATGATGTCTAATTTATGTAAAGTTTTACAGTTTCTCAATCGGATATGTATGCTTCAAGTTATAGACCGATTAGTATCAAGATATCAACCTGAGAAAACTGAACGTGTTGCTATATTTGAGAAATTATCTAGAATTATTTAGGAATAACTAGAAGACGAACCTTATATCTCTAGAAATTTAATTGAGTTTACTTTCTGTGAAAATTTACAGAATTAAATTTTTAATTTTATGTTAAAAGATATAAGTAAAAGAGTGAGAAGAGGTCAATCAGTCTGGATTAATTTGATGACGTGAATTAGTTTAATTAACTATGATTATTCAATAAGATATAAATTATTAATTTTATATCTGAAGAAACTTATGTATATCCATTTTGTAATAAAATTAATGGTACAAAGTTAAGTACATAAAGCTATACTATAAAACATATGTAAAGGTCAAGCTGTCCAACTGTTGTGAATTCCTAATCTCAATCACAAATATCAATTAATCCAGAAATGGTCACGGAGTATGTTACATATCGTCGAAAAGATTAAGGAGTCTATTTTTTAAAAATATAAAGAAATTATAACTTTGATATTCCTACAGAATGTTACAATGATTTTCATAACGATACGTAAACCTGATTTTTCTTGTAAATAAAAAGATGATAGTGATTACGATTTTGTAATATATATTCCGGATAGTTGTTTGACTCGAGCCCTTTGGTTGCTCTTATAACTTGCATTTCATGAACTCCAGGTGAGAATCTGGTGCACTTTTTTTTCTTTGTAACCCTGTTTGATACCCCTTTTTTTATACTACAGACTACATCGTATCTGCTTGATTAATTTGAAAGCAACATGTTGGTTTTGTACTATCCCTTCTTGGTTAGTGAACCATGTCTTGTGAGTCTTTCTATGATTTTGCTTCTTTCTGATATTTTCTAAAGTGAATATTTTTGTCCTCATGTTGTTTTTCCATGTTAGTCGAGAGTCGCTCTCTGGCTAGGGATGACTTGAGACGTTTGTTGGTCGGTTAAATCTAGAGGTTATTATGACCTTCTAGGGAATAGAGGCATTGGATTTGACTCTATAATGTCTCAACAGGTAGTATTTGTCATCCGGGATCAGCTTACAGGACTACGTAGGTTAGTGTAATCGTCGAGGTAGGTATATGTTTGATCATGGATATCCATATCGTTTGAGTTTTAGATGGCCTGGTTAGTAGATGGAGCCGACATCCCCAAATTATTCGTGTCTGAGTTAATGCTTTTTGATTTTTTTTTTCTTAATAGAGACTATGTATGACTTTTTACACCTTTTACTCGAGATGATTGTGCTTTTGCTTTGTTACATACTCCTTTTGGGAACCAACTAACCTTTTATCGGTTTGATCTTGTTGTCACTCCCTTTCATTGATTTGTATGTCATTTGTATCCAGTGTGCTAGATTTTTCGCTCGACTTCACCGCTGACGGTATTTATCCGCTGTCCGTTCGACTAACAGGTTAGCTTGAACATCGTGGATGCTCGATAGTGGATCTCACAAGACTACATGCATTGTTTCCAAATTATTTTTCATAATTATTTAATGTTTCCGTGTTGGGATTTTTATTTCGATCTGTATTAGATCATTTATTTTTTGTAACACTTTTGGTGGTACATTGGATTATTTACCTTTTGATATTTCAAATTGTCTATCATTGTTGTTCGAAGATTGATTTTATGGAATTTGTTTATGATATTTTGTTTGAGCGTGACGTGGATTATTAAAGTATAATAATTCACGTGTCGATCATACCTCCTCGGATTTGGGGTGTGACAATGCTAATATATATGGAGTCTCATTTAATACGATAAATGCTAAATGTAGACCCCTAGGTGGGTGATATTTTTCATGTGACCTGAAAAGGAATATCTAAGAACAACATCCAATCATATACTAGTATGTTGATATTGTTTCATTAAACATAATTATTAATGGGAATGACTAAATACTGAGCAAAAAAGACTGATTTCGAAGCATTCATGTTTTAAAATAAAAAATAAACTTATCAAAAAAGAAAAATTGCTCTGTAATGAGCCATTTTCTTTGAATTTAGACATATCCTTATTAAAGCATAATAATGGTATATAATATGATTAACATGTATAATGAAAATAATTTTTGTGTAGAAACTTAGTGAAGGTGAAAATAAGGGAACAAAATGTTCCTGATAAAAAAAAGAAAAAAAAAAAGGAATCAAAGGTTGATTGAAAATTTTTACCTTAATCAGTTGAGAGGTTTGGTGAAAAGCATATATAAAGAGCTCTTCACTATTTCTTTTTTAAAATACTTTTTTTGTCCCAGAATAATTATAGCAGTTTGACTAGGGGCTTTTATTTAAACAAACTTTGAGTTACGTCATGGAACTATCAAACATCACTTTTCATAAAATAATAGTTTAAGTTATGTATTTCAGGGTTCTCGATTAGTAACGTAATTTTCATAGGTCGTTAAAACGAGTAACGAAACTCCTCAAGATGCATATTAAATATTAAAAAATTGATTTGTTGTACTTTTTTGGGACGAAGGGAGAAGTAATTATGAAAATATGTGGATTCTAGAAACACACACGTGCGTGCCGGGCTGGCTTAGGCTACCAAATACACGTTTATATTTTTTAGATGAACACATAACTTATTTTATACTCCTATCATCTCATAATTTTTGCAACATCCCAAAAGAAGGCGCAGGGCGCATTTGGCTGAGTTAATGGCGCAGGGCGCCTTCTGTAAAGGCGTAGGGCTCCTTCCATTGGCTAGGGGTCATACTCACACCCATTAATAACATTATAATTCAGTAAAAATACCTTACACATGGTTTTTTACCTATTAATTTAACATCGTCTTATGCAATCAATATAACCTGATTCAATCATATATTATGTTGAAGATATAACTTGATGACTCTTTGAAATAATTTAACATTTATACATAAATTCATTCAAGATTTTTAAAATTTTAAATATAATTAATATTTGTAATGGTTGATTCATTCAAAAAATGAGCTTAAAAAATAATGATTGATCAAATGTTATAGTTATATTGATATAACTTAAAAAAATTGACATGGTATATGGATGATATGATTTTTTAATTAAAAATAAACATACAGATATTTTTTTTATTAATTATAAATACCTTAAATATATGGATAATCTTTCCAATAGTCATCATCTTAATTAAACTAATTCATATCCACAAAATAAGAATAATGGACTTGTTCCGTCTTCCATGTGCTCCTGAAGAATTTTTCCCAGCACCTTATTTGTCCTAATCGTATGATATTTTCAACATATGAATTGAAGAGAGTCATATACACTAACTGTTAGAAAGGTCATTTTAGCGTCATAAAAATATCAATCAGATGTTGTGTTACTTGGTGACGTACTTTGGTCTCCTCCATAATATAGATGAACAGCTATTTACTCTGAACTTGTACTTGAGCTTGAAGCTTCGTTGTTGGCTATGAGATTCAATGCCGGCCATGCAGGAATTCCATGATTATTGACGTTGGTTTCGCATATTTGTACAATCATGTAATCTCATACGGTCTAAAGCCTCCAACTCTAATCCGTGGGCGACATGCATCGGGGATTTTTCTTCAGAGTCTTGATCTTTGGTACATCTCCGCCCTCTCGTAATCGCCTAGATAGCATAAAGTTTGGCTGGTTGGCCCATTGAATGACAGTAACGAAGAAGACAAAACCATTTTTTGAACGCGTCATCCTCCGCTCGAATCCTGACCACCAATTCGGCGTAAGAGTCCTTAAATAAACGCATATCAAATATTCTTAGTTGTCTACCAAACCATGAGATTTCTCCCGTGGTCAGATCGGACAACCAAGTCCCTTCGACGTGTAGTTTAATCTTTATCTTGATGAAACCCATATTCCTGTAAAAAAAAATAGATAGAATGGAAACGATAAATAAAACCATTAAGAAACTTAGAGATGATGTATGAAACGATAACACATAAGACATAATACAAGACACTCTTAATACATAACATCAGATTACATATTACAAAGGGAAATATAAATGTAGGTTTCATTTATAAGTGTTCATCTTGAGTCTTTTTTCTTTATCAGGTCTTTTTATAAATAAAATTTCCATAGTAAGATCGCAAACCTAATCCACACTTCATAAAGAATACCATTATGCTTCATGTACTTGAATTTTTTGGGAAAATGAATGTGTGATTACCATCATACTCTCACAAACAAGGAGGAAGCGAGTGTGGAAGGAGATGAATTGATATTGATCATCGATGTATTTTTTAAAATATTGGTTAGACAAACAAACAAATCCTGTACTTATGATACATTGATGATTGTTTTTGAAAATGATCGATAAAAAAAGTAGAATATAACTAAAACAATAGACACAAGTATAGATGAGTAATACATGATTGATAAATAGAATGAAAACTATAACTAAAATATACTGGTTTATATGATCGATAATACATAAGTCATAATACATGACATCAAAATCCGACAATGCATAATACATGATAAACAAGTAATAATGAAACTATAAAATCCGAACTACATAATACATAAGTAGATTTAGAGAACTCGTCTATACATAATACATCAGTAGAAAGTCTAGATAACTCGTTCATAAAATAAAATAGTACAATACAATAGAGAAGAGATCAGTAATAAGGAAACTGTAAAATCCGAACTACATAATACATAAATAGAAAGTCCAGAGAACTCGTCTATACATAATACATAAGTAGAAAGTCTAGATAACTCGTTCATAAAATGAAATTATACAATATAATAGAGAATAAATCAGTCTCATCCTCATCGGGCTCCTCTAACCCTGACTCTTCCTCTAGCCGGTCTGCCTGCATAGGTAGATGAAGTGAACCTATCTAGTGGTGCACGATGCCTCGCGGATTAAAAAAAATCAGAATGTCTAGCATCATCAGGATCTGGAGCAACATCGTCACCGTCTGGACCTGTAGTCTCATCGTCAGCCTCGCCATAGTGATAATCAGCTCTGAGATGATAGGACTAGTCGATGAAAAGCTTTATTTCCTAAATATATATTTCCTAATTCCATTTTATTTAATTATTATGTAACTTAACTATTTTCTAAGTTACTTTCTACTTTAATTACTTTCTAAGCATATGATTTTCTAAGTTAATTATTTCATAAGTACATCATTTCTAAGTTAATTACTTTATAAATACATCATTTTCTAAGTTAATTATTTCCTAAGTACATTGTTTTCTAAGTTACTTTATTTTCTAATTTAATTACATCCTAAGCACATTATTTTTTAAATTAATTACTTACTAAGTACATCATTTTCTAAGTTACTTTATTTTCTAATTTAATTAAGTAATAAGTACATCATTTTCTAAGTTACTTTATTTTCGAATTTAATTAAGTAATAAGTATATCATTTTCTAAGTTAACTACTTCCTAGGTACATCGTTTTCTAACTTAATTCATTTTTTAAGTTAATTATGTCCTAAGCAAATCATTTTTTAAGTTAATTACTTGCTAAGTACTTTATTTTCTAATTACGTTCTAAGCACATCTTTTTTTAAGTTAATTACACACTAAATACATCATTTCTAAGTTAATTATTTCCTAAATACATCATTTTCTAATTATATTATTTCCTAAGTACATCTTTTTCAAAGTTAACTACTTCCTAACTACATTATTTTTTAATTTAATCACTTCCTAAATTATTTCTCTATTTAATTGTTAACTATTTTAATTATTTCCTAATTTAACTACTTCCTAATCTAACATAATCTAACTCTTTCCTAATGTAACTACTTTCTAAATTATTTCCTAATCTAACTATTTCATAATTTATTTCCTAATCTAACTACTTCTTAAATTATTTCAAACCTTCTACATTAACTATTGCATTAGCTAAGCATATTAAAAACATAAAACAAGAAGTTTTAAGATTAAGTTTACTGAAATTAATCGTAAAACTTTCGCAATAACTTTGCAGTCGTAGCAACTTCGTCGTCATAGCAACTTTGTCACAAAACTACGTCAGAAATTTATTTAACTAAAATTTTAAATTCAAAAATTTCAATTTAACAATTTAATAGTATTTTAAAATTTTAAATATTTGAAATTGATGAAAATGAGATGAGAAAAGCCCCATAGAGAAAAAAAAGATAGAATCAAGACCAGACGGTCGATATGGGTTTATCATTCTTCTAGATAGTTAAAGACGTTATCCCAGCTAAATACGCAGGGTGTATTCTCCTCTACTACAGGTGAATGGTTGCAGTTATAGTTTTATAATTTTATTTGTTAAAAAGATAAAAAAAAAAACCATATAGTTTGATAAAACTTTCACAATAACTTTGCAGTCGTAACAATTTCGTCATCATAGCAACTTTGTCACAAAATTACATCGGAAATTTATTTAACTAAAATTTTAAATTCAAAAATTTCAATTTAACAATTTAATATTATTTTAAATTTTTAAATATTTGAATTTGATGAAAATGAGATGAGAAAAGCCCCATAGAGAAAAAAAAGGATAGAATCAAGACCAGACGATCGATATGGGTTTGTCATTCTTCTAGACAGTTAAAGACGTTATCACAGCTAAATATGCAGGGCGTATTCTCTTCTGTTACAGGTGAATGGTTGCCATTATAGTTTGATAATTTTATTTGTTAAAAGGATAAAAAAAACAAAAAAAACAAAAAAACCGTTGGCGGAAAAGGAAAGATCTAAGAAATATATCTACATGTGGGCCATATCAGTTCTTGGGACCAAACTCACAATTAAAATTAGATTTTTTTTTGATAATGCAAAATTAGAGTAGATTAAATAAAAAGAGATACTAACTCGTGATTTACTTGAACATGAGACTTGTTATCATAGGCTGATTTAAACTTTCATTTACTTATGATGTCAGTTGAAACATGAATCGTTTTGGGATCTAACCGAACCATCATATAAGATTTAGTTTTTACAATTATAAATTGAAATCGAAATCGTCAGTTCTGATTTCGATTTCAAACCATTTTTTTGGATTTAGGTTTTGGATCTCTTTGTATTTGCTCTAATTCTTTAGTGTTAGGCTAAAGAATAAGTTAGGATACAAAATTTTAAGAGTATTCTAACTTGTCGGCTCAAGAATTGAGTCAAAGTCTCTTCATTATAGGTACGACGTACAGGTATAATTAAGTAGGAATAAACCTGAGCACTTGACCATCTAACTAACCATGTGAAAACGATATGTTTTTTCCACCAACAAAAAAATAAAATAAAGATGTTTTTCTGCCAAAAAAAAAAAAAAAAAACGATATGCTTTTAGTGACATGAAAGCAACTTGTTGGACCATGTTAAAGGGTTGGAAAAAGTCTTCGAAATATCTAAAAGTAGTTTCTCATTCAATGAATGTTTCATGAGGTTGTATGTTTTTGTCAGGTTATTTTTGTTAATTAAACGTGTCAACCGTCATGTGTTGAACGTTAAACATAAGATGGAACCACTTACTATTGAGACATTAGTAAATTCGAAGCTCGCAAAATAGACATCACAAGAGAGACACTCTTGCATTGCACTAAGATTATATTCTATATGATATTAAAAATAACTATAAATTTCCATAATTTTAATAATAGGAATAATACTTATATGAAACTTCAACACCAAAACAGAGTATAACGTGCATCACTTATATAAATATTACATTTACTAATACAATGGACTTTTATGATGGGAGATGTTTATAGCATAGTTTTTAAAACCGGACCGACCCGATCGGTTGAACCGTGACCAGTTGAATCATCCCGATGAAAAAAACCAAACATGCGATCGACTCAGATTGATCCGATCAAATCCGGTAATTGAACTGGTTCAATCGAAGAAAAAAATATATAAAAAATTCAAAACAAAACCTAAAAATATATACATATAAGTTATTTAAGTTATATCTTTACTTATATAAAAACGTATAAATATATATTTTAATTAAAAATAATATATTAGTATTATAATAAATAAAAAATATAAAAATGAACGAATTGATTGCTCAATCACCAATTCAACAGGTTGAATAAGTGATTCATGATCCGAGGGCTTGATTGGATCAATAACCAATCCGTAACTATGGTTTCAGTGGAAATGGATATTTGAAAATATAACTCATGAAGAGTGCATCCTTTTTAATTGTGCTCACTGCTAAAGAGTACGACTGTATGCATTTATAGAAGGTTCGTTTCCTTTTAACACTTTACGAACACTTTACGATCTATATCACTTAGCATCGAATGACTGGTTATCGTTCGCTCACACTACGATTGTTATTACACGATTCACGCCTCCTGCAAAACGCTATTAAAATTCGTATATTGCATTTTTGTACAGTAACACTGTAATTCCATAATGTACAAATAAGTTTTCCGATGAGGAGTGGATAAAAAATTAATAAAAATAACAGTTTAATAAAAATCATATGTACAAAACTGGAGTTTAATAAAAATTATCAAAATATTTTTATTTTTTATTTTATATCACATCAACTTATCCCACTGTCACTTCTTCTTATTTTTTTTCTCTCTCATTCCTCTCACATAACCAAAAGGATAATTTATTCTTTATACACAAAAATCAACACATAAATAAATTTCTGTGAAAAGTCAATCGTTGTATTTTTTATATATCACATCGACTCATTCTATCAATATTTTTTTTTTCTTTCTCAATCCTTTCTCTCATATTCACAAGGACAAAATGTCATTACCTAATAAAGACAACGGATACATAAATTCTTGTATCAGGTTAAAAGTTTCGATTAAATTGAGATAGAGAGAGTATATAGTTATAAATGTCACATGAAAAATCATTCGGACGACAAACGGTATGACAAGTATTTTCTAAAATTATCTATTTACGATATATATACAGAGCATCAACATCATCGTCGTCGTCAACATAGTTCATTTATTTATTGATTTTTAATTTTAATTTTAGCTTTTTTGGAAAAACTTTCTTTCTAAAAAATAACACATGTAAAGTTGTTAGACCAAGATGAAAAATGCAAGAATACAAAAGATGGAAAATAAAATTACACTCCCTTCGTTTTAATATACGTGTAACGCTTTTCTTTCTTAACAATCCTAATTTAGTTGTTACATTGTCATATTTGACAGATTTTTCACATAAAAATGGCCAAAACAATCACTAGCTGCTAAACTATCTTCATTATCCTCTCTCTCAACTGTTACAGTAAACCCACTATCACAAAAAAAAAAAAAAATCTTTCTTAACCAAATTCATCAAAATCAAGATACACATAAAATTCGTGTTGGATCAAATGGTTGCATCTAATATAGGACGAAAGGTGTAATAGGTCTATTTAAAAGAAATAGTTATATCAGTAGAGTCCAAGAGTAACTCTATTGAGAGTTCACCTCAGCTTTGTTTTCAACTAGATTTTGAGTCTCGGGGTATTATGGCTACTTCTTCACCTGTTTTGTATAACAATTGTTTTCAATTTCAGCTAGATTTGATTAGGTTATAAGAATAGTAATATGCAAGAAAAGTAACAACACTAGGTTTATAGTGGTTTTGACAATAGAGTTCAAATGAAACTCTAAAACATACGTCCACTTTTTCCTTAGAGAAGAATGTGATCAACTAAGAGGTATTCCACTATGTATTGGGTTTTTGGTTGAACCTTAACCAGCTTATAAAGTACACACATTGAGATGTAATCTTCAACTGAAAACCTCTCTTGAGAGCTTACTAATGCTCTCCTGATTTACACTTATCAGTTAACCTTCATTGTATGTGCACCCTTCGTGTAGTTGTGATCCTTTGTGTTATCTTTGGACGCAGCATTTGTTTAGCCAGAGAGTTTTTCTTCAGCACAATCAGCTTGTTCTTTTTGAAAAATTAGTTCTGTCGGCAACCTTGTTGCTCATTATCTATTTATAGACAACTCTCTTTCTACACTCGTTGCCCTTTTTGTCCTTTAAATAATCCTAGTCGTTGATTCATATTAGGAAGAGTCCGATGTCAATTTCCAACGCTCTTCAAAATGACTTGAGAATAAAACAACCTATGAAAACTATCACTATGACATATCTACCTTTGTCCTGTACTGAGCTTTGCTGCTTCAGTTTTTTTTAATAAAACACTCAGCATTGTTCACCAGGTCTGTTGATCTATGGAGTCTTATCTTCACTTTCCTATCTTATCTGACTCTCAGAGGTTGGACTCATCATGACTGCACTTTGGTGATACTGACCATCTACACTCTACTATCTTATTATCCTGTACCCTTCTTTCCTTGAGTCACAACCTTGCTACCTTGATGAGATTGTTTTACTTATCATCAATTTCTTAGGATCTAATTCAACATGGATGATTAGGCTAACTAAATTTTTAAGATTTTAAGTTCTTTGCTCTTGACTTTGCTCTTAAAGCTAAGTGAGCTCTGCTGACTCAGTACAGTACATACTTTGTTGAGTGACAAGAACTTTGATTCTCTTGAATTTGCATAATTTATCTTTTCTTTCCTCTTAGTTATCTGCAGGACATTCTCTTGATGAGATTGCTTTACTTATCATTAATTTCTTAGGATCGGATTCAACAGGGATGACTAGGCTAACTAAAATTTTAAGTTCTTTGCTCTTGACTTTGCTCTTAAGGCTAAGTGAGCTCTCCCGACTCAGTACAGTACATACTCTGTTGAGTGACAAGAACTTTGATTCTCTTGACTTCGTAGAATTTATCTTTTTTGTTCCTCCTAGTTATCTACTTAGAACGATCAAACATAAATCAATACGAGAGAGTAAATACACAGAGAGACTTATAGTGGTTCTGATAGTAGAGTTAAAATGAACTCTAAAGCATAAATCCACTCTTCCTTTAATTGTTATTGTAACCAAAGTAAGAGGTATTTAATTATAGATGGAGTTTTTGATTTATCCTTAACCCTTATTACATAATACACAACTCGTATAGGTTAATCTACTATACATCTTCCTTGAAGAGGATCCTTAAAGCTCTCCTAATCACTTTCAAAAATTAGTTAGCATCGAATTAGACTCCTCATTCAAATGTTTCTGAGTCTCTGAATGTTTGATTAAGCAATTTTGTTTTTGGTGGCTTGATCTCTTTTTCACAACAAGGTAGACATTTCAGCATTTTTTATTCAGATCAACTCCTAAAACTTTGCTATAATCCCATTTTCATGAACAAGGCTCATTAACTAGCCGTTGCTTTTTGTCCTTCGAAACAATCTCATACTTCCATTTTGATCATGAACTGTCCAAAAACCAGCTCCCATGCTTTTAAAAACAACCTAAGATAATCCAGCCTTTGCAACCCAGTCACTGTGATATAGAAGTTTTTGTCATGAAACGAGCTTCGTTCTTGAAAGTCCTAATATAACTTGCTGTGAGACTAGAGGGAGAGGAGGGAGTGAATAGGTTTGAAAGTACGAGGATCTGAAAAAGGCGAGCTGTCAATATCAGTGAAGGTTCACATTTGACCAGCTGTCACCATCAGATCAAGTACACAAGTCACGGGTTCATTTCCTCAGCCTATAAGAAAGGAATCAAAGAGCTCAAGGATGGCAGAGCAGTTGAATGAAAAATTGAACGTACAAGTGTGCAAAAACTATCCAAATTCAAAACTGCCCAAGTGAGATGAATTGAGAAAAACAAGAAGAAGAGGGTAATCTAGTCTGCACTGAAGAACAAAAGATGCAATAGAGTCCAGTGAAGGATCTGTGCAAGGATCTAGGTTCTTCGCCTTTGACAAGTTAGCTAATTTATAAAGGGGTTATCTTGTAAGCCAAAAAAACAAGAAGATAGTGAACTCACCTCTTATATTGACTAAACTAGTCAGTAAGGGAAGACTGGACTAAGCTCTTGTTTATCGATTGATAATGAGTTTTTGAACCAATATAGATCCTGTTTTCCTTATTTGTTTTTCACAATTATGAGCTATTAGAACTGTTAGATATTAATGACAATAGGAAACGAAGATAAACTCATAGAGTTTAAGGCTCTGCTACAGATTACCTTAGTAGTCTCTAAAGAATATTAGTGTGTTAAATCAATTTTTCTGCTGCATTGTACTGATAAATTTTAAAACAACCTATTCACCCTCTCTAGGTTGAACCTGTGGATCTTACACCCTGGGTTGCTATAGGAGTGACAGAAAGAGGAGGGGTATTATCATCATTATCATCACCAGCGTTGTTTTCACCTCTAGAATTCTTACCTCCTGTTATGATAGCCATACATTCATGTAGAAGAGTGGTTGTGGTATTCTGGAGCAGTTGTAGAAGACCTCTTTCCTTGTTTAGAGTCATCACAAACTCTAGAAGGGCTTCACTGTCCGTGGAAAGTTTTTTTCTTTGATAATTGCTGTCATTATATTTGATGTTTGATGTGACTCTAATCCTTGAGGTATACATGGATGTGTCTGTTGGGGTGCCATCATCATCAACTCGTTCAAGGATATAATAAAGGGGTTTCTGTTGGCAAGAGATCTATTATCCCTTTTTGACCTTCTGGTGGAAGTTGAAGGTGGTCTGGTGGGATAATTTTGACTTGTAGTGGTGGTGGCTTTTTGATTTGAGGTTGAGGGTTATTTGGCATTTTCAACGCCATTATTGATGGCTACTGTAACTTGAGCCTCTATTGTAGAATTGAAGAGGGATGTTGTAAATGACTCATCTAAGAGGTGGATATTCTCTTCGATGGCTAGCTTTGCTGCAAAGGCAGCATCCGTCTCAATTTTTTGTTTCCCCTTTTTTGTTTTTGGGACCTTAACCAAGATTTCTTTGCCTTTTGATTTTGGGATCAATATTTGGTTGAGGCCTCGAGGTTGTTTTTTATGGTGATCTTATGATGATGTTCTTTGATGTCGTTTTGTTTGTTTTGGTAAGGTTTTTATTTAAATTTGTGATGGAGAGACTTCTGCGGTGGTGGTTGTGGTGTCATCAGCCTCCATTTCAGAAGGGACGGTCTTCTCCGTTGCTGTAGTAGGTAGAGAAGGATTTGCATCACGTGACAAGTCCTTTAGCACTTTAGTAATTACCTTTTTAGTTGTGGTGCCATCACCTTTCATTGTAAAAGGGACAGTCTTTTCCTTTGCTGTAGGAGGTGGAGAAGGATTTGCCTCACGTGACAAGTCCTTTAGCACTTTAGCAATTACCTTTGTGGTGGTGGTGGTGATCACCGAAGGAGGACTTCTTATTGATGTAGCATCCTTTGTGTCAACTGTAGTTGGGTTGGAGTCTACTGCGATACACTCCACTGTAGTAGGGCTTACTCTTGTCGCTTGAGAGGCTTTGCTACTGAGAAATGACTTAGTTGGGAGGACTAACTTTCTCTTGGTCAATCCCTTCTTTGCCTTTTTCTTTAAGACATTCTTGAGTGTACTAGTTGAGGTAGAGGCCTTTGTGGTTTCTACAGATGCCACAGAATGAGGTTGGCAAGTGTTCTGGATTGTAGAAGGCTAAGATTCACTAGTGTTTGTGAAGCCTTAGTAACCTTGGTAGCACCCTTACTGTTAGGTTTCACTCCCCGGTCAGAGATGGCCTTTGAATAATTGATTACCTTATTGACATTCAACTTCTTTCCTTTCCTTGTGGGGATGGTTATCACATGGTCCAGGATCATGCTCTAGATCTTTCTGGAGAAGTTTTTCTCATTGCCCAAGGCTAGTTGTCAAAGAAGAATGTTTGCCCAATTCATCTTCTTCTTTAGGAGAATGGGACTCATGATTGCCCAATTCATCTTCTTATTTAGGAGAATGGCACTCATGATTGCCCAATTCATCTTCTTCTTTAGGAGAATGGGACTCATGATTGCCAATTAAACTTCTGTTATCTGATCTTTGGCATAATCCCTAGACAACATTACCTTCTTTACCGTGTCTATCAGTAGCTTGTATTTGAGGGGTAGTACAACCCTTATTTTTCCCAAGGGATTTCTTGGTCATCTGTACCAAGCATTTGCAGCCTTGCTACTTGTATGGTTTTCTTATCCACAGTGATCTCTCTCTCCTTGAAGAGAGACAAAAGATTGAAAAATGCTTTGATATTATCACCGGCTATATTAAGAGAGTCGAAGTCAACCACAAACCCTATTTAGAACTTGACTTCTAAGGATTCGGGTTCAGTTGCGTCCTCAGATTTGGTCATTTTGGGTGCCATTACCGGCTATATATGGACACAAACTACTCCTTGGGAAACAACGTAGTAATAATATGACTGTTCAATGTTAGTGCAATGTATTCTACTAGAGTAAGGGTAAACTTTGCTGCAATATGGTAATTTCCAAGCATTGCTACAGAAGCTTGACACTCTATTTATTGAAATGGTCATTCTAAGGGTCTATTGCCTTACTCATTTAATTTTAACATACCCAATTCTCTTCTAGAATAAACAAATTTAGTTTCATCCTGGATTTTGTGAAAATATTTGATATTTGACTTTCAATAGGTATGAGTTCCAAGTGTACAATACCCTTCTGCACATGCTCTCTAATAAAGTGATATCTTATATCTATGTGTTCTATCCTAGAATGGAACACAGGAATTTCAGACATGGCAATTACAGAGTTGATATACAATAATTTGGAATTTTAAGGATATTTATCCCATATTAAGAAGTTGAGACTTCAAACAAGGATCCGTGCAGCACAACTTGTTGCAACAATGTATTCTACTTTTGCAGTAGAGGTTGACACAGTTGATTGTTTATTTCTGAACCATGATACTAATCTTGAACCAAAATATTTCCATGATTCACTTGTACTTTTCCTATCTATTCTGCAACATGCAAAGTCAACATTTGAGAAACCTATTAGTTCTAATACAAATTCCTTTAGATACCATAACCCTAAGTCAGGAGTCCCCTTGAGATATCTCAAGATCCTCTTGCTTGTAGTAAGGTGTGATTCCTTAGGATTAGATTGGTACCTGACACAAACACATTTAGAATACATGATATCAGGCCTACTTGTAGTAAGGATTCAATGATGCCCATTTGATCCTTGTGGTGCTTGATGAAAAGAATTGTCTACTTTTCCTCTCTTAAGGCCATGATCAATGAGGAAACTTGACGAGGTTTTATACCAAGCTCTTGGAGCTGGTTTCAAATCATAAAAGGCCTTGTCTAGCCTGTAGACATGTTCTGGATACTTATAATCATCAAAACCTGGTGGTTGTTCTATATATACCTCTTCATTCAATTTTCCATTTAGAAATGCGCTTTTGACATGCATTTGATACACCTTAAATTCCATATAAGCGTGCAGTCACTATCTTTGTGGGCTTCTTCAATCTTCTTAGGTTTCTATTTCAGAAATGAAGCGTGCAGAAAGGTATTCTGCAATAGTAGCCCTTCTAGTCCTTATTGGATCATTTGCATCTCTTATAATGTGCTCATTTGGATGATCTTCTATCCATTATCTTCTCTTTATTGTATCATCCCCAGCTGGCATTTGCTCTTCTATATGCAACTCTTTTGCAGTTTGTTAAGGCTCTACTGTAGGTGACTCTTCTGTAGCTTTCTTTGGCGCTTGTTGTTCTTCTTGGTCATGTTCATCATTCTTGTCAACCTTCACTATTGTATTTTCATTAGTGTCATCCTGCTTGTCTCCATGTTTAGACCTATCAAAAGAGAAAAGAATAATTTCTTCAATTATATTAGTTTTGAGGTTTAGTACTCTAAAAACCTTATTGATAGAAGAGTAACGTAGAAAGATTCCATCATCAACCTTTGACCCAAACTATCTATTGTTTACTTTATCATTTATACGAATAAATCATTTACACCAAAAAATATGAAAGTAGCTTATGGACGGAGTCTTTCTTTCCCTTATAAAGCTCATAAGGAGTTTTGTTGTACAGTTTATGAATAAGACATCTGTTTAGAACATAACATGCTGTGCTTACTACTTTTCCCTAATAATATTTAGCTAAGTTAGAGTCATGCAGCATTGCCCTAACAGCTTCTATTAAAGACCTATTCTTCATTTCTGCAATCCCATTTTGTGTGGGGTTCTTGGTGCGAAACAATTATGACTAATTCCATTATCATTGCAATACTAATCAAAACCTTATTGATCAAACAAAGTTCCATGATCACTTCGTAGTGCAACACCTTCTAGACCCTTTTCGATTGAAATTTGTTTAAGACGTTTAGTTGACACGTCACATATGTTACTTTCTTATATAGAAAGAATACCCATGCTTACCTAGAGTAAGAATCTACAATGAATAATGTGTTTTTCTTCCTACTCAGTCTTTCAACCTCTACATGACCAAAACGATCCACGTGCAGCAGCTCTAGCACCCTTGTTGTTTGATCAGTATTGATGCTTTTAATGCTTGCCTTTGTTTGTTTGCCATGTTGGCAAGAGGCACATACCTTGTCCTTACAAAACTTAACTTTTGGCAGTACTCAAACTAAATCCTAAGAAGCAAGTTTTGAAAGGATTTTGAAATTTGAATGTGTTAGTCTCCTATAATAGAGCCATGACGCCTTTTTTGTTTCATTTGTGTAAAATCAAGTGGTGCATTGGGTGAAGAGTTCATAAAATCCACAATGTAAACATTACCATGTCTTCTCCCAATTATCTTAATCTCATTCAATTTGAGATCCCTTACTACATAGGCCTTTGATGAAGTTCACATCTTAACCCTTGTCACATAATTGACTTATAGGTTATGACCAAGTCCTTCAACATAGGCCATATGTTTAAAGATTAGTGAATTTGTACCAAGGGTTCAATAGTGTAACGCCCTGATTTCCATGTCGGTTGACACCAATGCGTTATGCCTTCACGGACCTAATCCGTGACAAGGCCAAGTAACCCAAACGGGTTTAGAGTTATAGAAACTCAAGGAACTACTTAACACTTATACATAATGTACAATATCATTGTTACATTTTCAAAATCCATCTTACATAATCAAAAGAAGGTAATCTATTAAGTACTTGAGTCATCTATATGGATGCAATCCTCACTCTACGGGAGTGCCTCATCAATTTGTAGTTGTCTGCAGAAATTAAAATACATAACCTATGAGCACAAAGTTAAGCAACCTAGAGTATATACATTTTATATGTAGGACATTCCCCCGACTATGGCGTATCAGTGAGTCCCAGTAAAATATTTTAATAACTTTTAAAGAAAGTATGGGCGCCATATCAAACAGGTACTTTTGTTTATACGTCTTCATATCTTTCACGTTATATCCTTTTTATTACTACGAGACCATGACTCAACTCAAAAGACAAACTCCAAAGATATAACAGATTTAGAGTACAGAGATCGAACGTGAGTCGTCACCCGAGCTAAATCATAAATCACATTTTCTTTCCATTCAATTCATATCTCGCATCTTTCAAGCGCCGCATCTCTTATGCGCCTTCAATAAGGTTCTGGATACCAACATTAAAAAGGGCCTCCCTATAGAGAGTTTCTTAAGACACCAACCACAAACGACCTCTTTGCAATGTCGCTGCATGCATGAGAAAGGGACGAGTATGTTGTCGTCCCCTCCCAAGCTAGTCATTTCCTCACCCATGATGATGACTCAAGGAATAAGTAACTAGAGTCCACTAACTCAATCCAATGCCATAAAGGCTATCAAGAAACAACGAACAATACCTATGGATCCAAGAAGGGACGCCAAGCTAAACCTTCCTCACAATGATTCTAAAGATTATGGCAATGATCACAATAGACTCAAGAAGGGACACTATGCTCAACCTTCATAATATTTTCAAGAAAAACGATTAAGGATCCAACGGATATGCGCAATGCTCGACCTTCACAACTCAAGATAGTAGCTCTACGCTTTCGTGTTTTTTTTGTTTAAGCATTTAAGGATCATATTTATTTATTTTCCCAATGGGGTATATATATGATAATGATAAGTATTCTAACATATTTCAACCTCAATACAGCACATCACATGTCAAACATGTCAAACATTCATCCCCGATCCCGATCCCAATCCCAATGTCAAGGGTTTTTATTATAACCCGATCCCCCTAATGATATATTAAGTATCCCATTATACAAAAACCTCGTGATTAAATATATTTCATTGTATTACCACACTAATCATACGTACATGCATGAAATATACCCATGAGACTCTGGGATCATAGTTAACTTTAAAGCAGTGCTCGATAACATAATATTTCGCAACCATGCATATATTAGAGATGAGAATGATGAGAGAGTTGACATTCTTTCTTGGACTCCAAATCAATCAAGGAAATGAAGGGATAATCAATCACCACCAGAAGGATCCAACGGATATGCGCAATGCTCGACCTTCACAACTCAAGATAGTACAAATAAGCTCTATGCTTTCGTGTCTTTTTTGTTTAAGCATTTAAGGATCATATTTATTTATTTTCCCAAGGGGGTATATATATGATAATGATAAGTATTCTAACATATTTCAACCTCAATACAGCACAACACATGTAAAACATTCATCCCCGATCCCAATCCCAATGTCAAGGGTTTTTATTATAACCCGATCCCCCTAATGATATATTAAGTATCCCATTATACAAAAACCTCGTGATTAAATATATTTCATTGTATTACCACACTAATCATACGTACATGCATGAAATATACCCATGAGACTCTGGGATCATAGTTAACTTTAAAGCAGTGCTCGATAACATAATATTTCGCAACCATGCATATATTAGAGATGAGAATGATGAGAGAGTTGACATTCTTTCTTGGACTCCAAATCAAGCAAGGAAATGAAGGGACAATCAATCACCACCAGAAGTATCTCAAGGAACTAGTCAAGAAATTTGGCATGACTGATTCCAAGACTTTTGCCACTCCAATACTTACTATATGTAAGATGGATACTGATGCTCAAGGTAAGGGTGTAGATTAGAAAATCTATAGAGGTATGATTGGTTCCTTACTCGATTTGACTACTTGTAGATCTGATATCATGTTTAGTGTGTGCTTGTGTGCTAGATTTTAGGCTAATCATAAGGAATCTCACCTTAAATCAGTTAAAAGAATAATGAGGTATCTCAAAGGCTCAGAAGGCCTAGGCCTTTGGTGTCCTAAGGGGATCAATTTTGACATGTTAGGATATTCTAATGTTGATTTTATAGGGCATTTAGTGGATAGGAAAAGTACTACTGGTACATGTCATTTCCTAGGTCATTTAGTCTCTTGGTCATCAAAGAAATAGAATTCAGTAGCCCTTTCTACCACAGAAGCTGAATATGTAGCTACTGGATTATGTTGTGCATAATCACTTTGGATAAAACAATAACTTAGAGACTATGACCTGGGCCTTGGTTGAGTTCGGATTCTATGTGACAACACAAATGCTATTTCTGTCATCAAAAATCCTGTCCAACACTAAAAAACGAAACATATTGACATTAAAGATCACTTCTTGAGAGATGAATATGAAAAAGGCAATATAATCTTGAAACATTGTAATAAAGAAAATCAATTGGCTGATATCTTTGCAAAACCTCTAAGGAGAGAACGATTTGAGAAGATACGACAAAAAATAGGCAAGATCAAAGTATCTTAACTTCTTGCCATTATATTACTTCTCTTTCTAAAGTTGAATTGATTTAGGAGGATATTCTGTTTGAAACTAATTATTTTCGATAGAATGTTCCATGTGATTGATGTCAAGACAGGAAGGTCAATGATCCTGAATCTTTAAGGAAATGTCAAGTCATGATGAAAAAGAAAACACTGGAATGGGAAAGATAAGTTCGCCAAAGGTATGTGTTAAGTTGAGTTGGTGTGACATTGATTATTGCATAGCCATTATTTTGTTCCATCATAAAGGCTGAGTCCCTCCTCATACTTGCCTTATATATACAACTTCCATAACTTCCCAAAGTCACATACAACCACAAGTTTCCAAAAACACAAACCACCTTCTAAAAACTGTTTCAGAGCTCTACAGACCACGCTCTATATATGATTCCTCATCCTAGAACTAGATCCCAACATAAGCCAAGACCTATTTCACAAACACAAGAGAGAATCCAGTTGATATTGAAGAGAATTTGGGAGAGATTAGTCCTGCGAAGTCACTTGCTACCATACATCCCAAAGAAAAACATGTAATAGAGTGAAAGATGTCAGAGAAAATAGAATCAGGCATGAATGAAACCGAATCTGTGAAGAAGGGAGAGGGTACAACATCAAGCCCTCACGACGAAGCCAAAAGCGACGATTTTTCAAGCACCACCATCATCACCAATGTCAGAGACACGCTCCATAATTCCCATAGAGAATGATCCCATATAGATTCTCATGGAAGTAGCGAAAAGGAGATTGAAGCCATCTAATGAGAAACAACATCAAAGAAGGACTAGCCCTTGAACAATAATGAACAAGACCAAAACCCTAGCCAAGAAAATCCAGATCCCGTAATGGAATTTCTCAAATACCTTGCTGCTGAACATCCATCATCATCATAAAAGGAAACCACATCCCTAACACCAATGAAGATCGAGACATTGATTCAAGGGGAACCTAAGAAAAATAAAGTCCTAGCCAAGGAAGACCCAGGCCTTCCTGCTGAAGAGAAGAGGAAGAAGAAGGCTCCTGCTAAAGCCTTCTATAACAGGCTTGTAGAAGAGGTACTCTCTGATGATTCTGAGTACCATGCTGACACTAATGCATCTGATGTTACACCAACCCCTACGCCCAAAGAAAAATAAGCCACCACCACCACAAAAAGCAAACCAAAAGGCCTACTAAAAATAACAACAAGATCCCAAACCTCAAAGTCCCAAAGCACCACAAATCAAAAGTCACCACCCACCATATACATCAAAAGAAAAGCCCCAACGTTGCTGGTTGAGTCCACTGATACAGAAACCGATGAAGATCTTTCTAAGGCAACTAGGAAGAGAGCAAAGAAGGAGAAGCTTATCCCTTTTGCCTCTAGGGATAACAGCTTGGAAAGGTGATCTCTTTCACCTAGCTTCAAAGTAATGGACTTGGAGAGTTGGCTGTTGTAATTCAAAGTCAAGAGCGGACTACTTTGATGGGATATGAAGCTAATTATCATCTACTGGCCATAAAGGAGTTTTATTAGAATCTGGAATACAACAAGGCCCATCCCTCCCATACCACCAATATGAATGGTAAATCCTTTTGTCTTACTACTGAGATATTTGATATTCATGATACTGGATATGATATGTGTGCCAAGTTTACATAACCCATGGTGGATGAGACTAAACCTCTGATCTTGGTGAAGAGGTATGCTCAGAAACCTACCTTGATTGTTGTGAGAAAGGTTACCACAAGGAGCTCTCTAATATGCATAGGCTTGTTCACATCTTTGTGATTAAGTGCTTGATTCCAAGAGGTTCAAGGAAGACTGAGGCTACTGGACTTGATATGATATTAATGGAGCTATTGATGGAGAAGAAATCAATCAACTTGTCTGTTCTTGTGATCAAACACATTCAATATGCGGCTTCTCATAGGAGTCATAAGCTTTCATATGGTGTTTGGCTCATAATGGTTTTCTTGCATTTTGAAGTGCCAAATTTGGAGGAAGACACAACTAAGATTAGTGTTTTTGATAGGTATGGGGAGAGCTACTTCAAGATGTTGATGTTCAACAAGGTTGATGGGGTTTGGAAGAGACAAGCTACAATAAGACCCAGGCCTTCAGCATCAAATCCTTTTTCATAGCAACAAGTGCCTCCTAAACATCTCAAATGCTTGGAGAATGTGAACAAGATCTCAAAGCTATATTCCATGTTATTGGCTGCTAATGCTCAGCTGAAGGAAGAGGAGAAGAAGGTGGTCGAACTGACGAAGGAGCTCAATATTATCAAACTTTAATTGAAGAAATATAGGATGTCTCCTTTCCCTCCATCTCCTAAACCTAACCCTAGAACCCTTTGATATAACCTATCTTAGCTATCCTATCTTTAAACAATAGCCAAAACTTGAATTTGCTATATGATCAGTAATGATTAATGTTGTTGCTTGTTTTGCTCATTCATGCTTAAGAAATGAAACCTGAAACCTCTGATTAGTGTTTTTGGATCTGAAATAATTTCTATCCTTGAGGGTAGGGATGGTGAGATATTTTAGTAGATACATTGAGATATGGAGATAGTTTACAAGGATATTTGGTTGAAAAATAGGCTTTTTTTCCCTTTTTGAGGATGCCAAAGGAGGAAGAAGAAGTGTGATGGCCATTGGTTGAGTTATCTTTGATTGTGTTTAGGGATTGCCTTACTCTTAAGTGTCTTTAGCCCTTATTATCTTCATTAATATTATGTTGATTACTTTCTATACATGCCTAGGTTTTTCTAACAAACTAATAGATCCCTGTGCTAAATAGGCCATTAATTGGTTGTCATCATAAAAAAGGAGAATATTGTTGAGTTCATATATTTTGATGATGGCATTTATTGAACAAATTGATCTAGAGTATAAGTTGTTAGAAAAACACACGAAGACCTGCGACCTCCCTGTTGGTATCAGAACTGAGATAGGTGTGACCAAGGCCCTTGTCTTCCCCAGTTTCCATATATATATGTCCTATGCATGAAAATTTCCAGTTTTGATGATTATGTTGAGTTTGTTAAGTCCTTATTCATGATTCTAAATATCCTATATAAGGACTAACAATATATTAAGCAAAATTGGAATATTTTACTATAAATTATTTTTTGAATTATTTTGTAGATATGGGAAGATTTGGAAAAAAGATCAGATTGTTGTCCAAAAACAAAGATGGAGATCCAAACTTGCAGATTCTTAAAATTCAATAAAAGAAAGATCATTACCAGGAAGCAAGGCAATCGATTGCCTATACAACCTTGCCATCATATTGCAATCTAAGAACAAAGAGCCATTTTGTCATCTATAGAAGTTCAATCCAGCTTCACAAACATCCATAAGCCTAAGATGACATTCCTTTGGTATTTTAGAGTTAACACACAACAACAAACACAAGTTGCTACTGTTGATTGTGTAAGGTTCAAGTTTCAACATAGGGGGAGGGAGGGGGGGGGGTGAATAGGTTGTTTCAAAAATTTATTCAAACTTTTAATGTGGAATACTAGTTCTTTGCAGGCCACTGTTCTATGCAGACTACTTAGGTAGGCTGGAGATGACAGTTGGTGATCTGCATAGAGAGTTCTAACTCTTTGAGTTTATCTCTATTTGACTGTAATGATTTGTTTCTAACAATTCTAAATATCAATGGAGTAAAGGCAATAAATAGACACAGTATTTATACCAGTTCAGACACTTGATATAAGGCCAAGAGGTTAGTCCAGTCTTCCCTTGGTGACCAGTGTAATCAAGCCAAAAGGTGAGTATCACTATCTTCTTGTTTGAGCTTACAAGAAACTTTGTTTTTACAAGTTGTCTAACTTGTACAAAAGATAAAGAACCTAAATACTCTCCATAGATCCAAGCTTTAGACTTTGCTATAAGATTTATTCTTCTGCAGACTAGTGTTACCCTCTTTACTGTATCTTCACGATTTATCTTTCTTGAATAATATCTGAATTTGTGATTGCTTTGCACTCTTTACCTTTCAATCCTTATTCAACAGTACTACTACAATAAGCCTCAACGTTTCCCTTTTAGAAGCTCAAGGAACGAACCTAAACAAACAACGCATTGTTCTTGGAATAATACTTTGTCACTCGTGTCCCCCACCATCTTGGTTCAAACGCTGGTAGTCCACTATCTGTAGAATTTGTTCCATTACTACTTTAACTCAAATCTCCGTTTGACTGTCTCCAGACCTTTGACCAAACCACCAGCAACCATCCTCTTCTGCACCGAGTCTACTGCAACATTTAGTTTGCACTCAGTAACCCTAGTCTGTATCCCATACTATAACCCTAGTCTGCACCCAGTATCTGCTATAACTCTGATCTGCTCCCAGATCTTCTGTACATTGATGCATCGTGTGTTGGTCCTCGTCTACAAGTTCTTTCCTAAACTCCTGGAGCCTTTGACATTCTTTTGTTGCTCAGCAATGCCATAGTTGTTCATCCAAAGTCCTCTGTATTAGGTTATATCTGGTGGCATGCACGATGCCCATATATCTATAGTCGTCTGCTCACTGGCATCCAACCTAGACTGCAACTACCTACTTGGCTTCTAACCTAAACATACTAACTACATTATGACTAATACATCTCAGTTTTGTTACATCAATTTCTATACAATTGGAGAGATTGCACATTCCTATCAATCTCCCCATAAATTGATGCTAACAAAAACTCCTATGTAAAACAACAAGTACACTGTTTAGATACATTGTGTTGAAACTAAATTCAACTTAATTACATTATCTTTAAAAAAGGAACAACATAATTATAAAATGGAGTAATATAGCAAAATTCAAGCTTACCTTTGGTGCTCCTTTCCTTTGCTGCGCTTGTGCCTTCGTTCTTCCTTGGTTTCTTTGCTACGCTTTCGATGTCTTTCCTCTGAATCTCTGTAGTGTCGTCTGCGTTTTTCATAGGATTCCTCCTTGTGATGCCTAGACCTTTTAGCAGACTACTCCCTTCCTTGTTCAGAGGAAATTTTTCTCTTTGCTACAGATGACTTCTCCCCCTGAGTTTTAGATAGGGTCCTCTGCTGCTCAAGCTTCCTTGGAGTCTTTTGCTACTCTACTTCAGAAGGCTTCTCCCCCTTTTTGTTAGCATTTAGGGTGGAGGTTAGTTCTTCAAGAGCAGTTCGGACGCGTTGGAGTTCAGAGAAGATGTTCCTTTGAACTACTTGCAGTTTTGTTTCGAGAAGATCGAATTTGGTGCAATTTATGGGCATATGCTCATCAATCTACTTCTTGGTAGTCTACAGAGCTTCATGAAGCTTTCGGAGTTCAGAAGTGTATTGGCCTTTGAATTTGTTGAAGTTGGAGATGCTGATCATTTGATGTTGAAGATTTATTGATTTTGCTTGCTTCATTTGGTCAATAACACCTGCTGCTAAGTTGCTTAGGGTGCATTGAAAATCTTCAAAGGTGTTCTTTCTGATTTCTTTTTCTTCTGCTAAATCTGTTGTAATTGGCTGTAAGGTTTCAAGCATATCGTGAAAAGCAGTCCTGATCCATTAGTGCATACCCTAGATTTCTTGATCTAGCTGACGGACTCTGTATTGTGTGGTGTTTTCTGAGGGTGAGAAAGGGATTCTTTCGCGTTGTTGATACGGCTGAACAGAGAGGATGTGAATATCATCTTCTTCAAAAGCCTCCTTCAGATTCTTGATTACTGTTGATGTCATTCTGGTTACAGAGGTCCCACTATACACAGGTTCTGATACTTTAGAAGGTAGATTTGCTGTAATTTGTGCTAACCCAAATGAGGATGGTGGAGTAAATACAATGTGTTAAATGTCTCGAGATGGAGTTGCTTGCTGTGCCTCAACTGCAACTTGGTTGGATTCGTCTGCATCCCTTATCTCAGCTACAGTGTTGGTAACCTCTTCTGCAGTTGTGGCATTTTCTCTGGATGTGACGACTGTTAGATCTTCAGCTACAGGCGAGTCTTCCTCAATATCAGGGAGTTCTTCTATGGTTTGTTGAGTTGCTTATCCTTCATTTGTGTCATCAAGTGTCTCTTTTGCTGCAAGAGTGATGATCACATGTGTTTTCGCTACGGATTCATCTGTTGAAACTCGACTTGATCTTCTTCTTCAAGTTCTGGTGCTACAGGTTCCTCAGAGGTTGGTTCCATGTCAGGCTCCATTTTAGGTTGCTCTTTTTCAGTTACAGACTCCTTTGCTTCAGCGGGCTCGTTTGCATGTTCTTCTACTGTAGATTCTTTTGCCTAAGTCTCAGCTACTGCGATCTCAGCTGCTGCTGTCTGCACTTGCACTCCTTCTTCTGCAACTTGATCAATTATTTAATCATCATCATCATCATCATCATCCTACTTAGCATCAGGATGCTGTTGAGTATCATCATCACTATCATCACCTAATGGCTGATATTCTCCCAGGTCAGGTCTAGAGAGATATTCATATATCTCCTTAGTTCTAGTTTGGACATGTTTATTTTAGATCTTCTGTAGCTCAGCTTCGACTGCAGGGGAGTTCACAAATTCAATAAGTCTAAGGATTACATGCCTTAGCCTGGTTGTTTTCAAGGTAGAGTCCTTGAATTTCAGTGTCCCATTGATGAGAATATGTGCTTTCTTTGGTCTTGTTAACCTACTAGCCTTCTGCTTCTTATGAAGTTGAGCTATTTGATGGATCTCTCCTTTAGTCATTCCAGTGATGTCTCTAATCAGAGTCTGTGATTCGTCTCGATTGATTCTGTATAGTGTCTTTTGCCCTTGGGGAATCAACTTTGGTCTTGAAGACCTTGTTGTTATCCTTGCTCTGGTCGGCCTTTTAATTGGCAGTTTGTGTTGTGCCATAAACTCCTTAATCATTTCTTAGCTTTGAGCCTTCTCCTGTATCTCAGATTGTTTTCTTTCAGCAAGCAGTTGAGTATCTATGGCTTTCTACTGCAATAGACTTTCTTCTACTACTTTAACCCTCTGCATGACTGTGTCAATAATCTTTTCTGGAGAAGGCCTTTCCTGAGTTGTTGATGTTGTTATTGTCCATGCTACAGTTGTAGTTGTTGGTTGGTCTTCTGTAATTATTGAAGTATCCATTCCACTGCTAATGAATAGAACAATTGTTGTTGAGGTTGTTGGCTTTGCTGCAAGAGGTCTGATTGTGAGGGAGGGTACAACAGAGGTAACCTGAGCAGGTTCAGTCTGCAAGGATAACAAATTGACCTCTATTGCCCTTATTTCATCATGGGTGTAGCCTTCTACAACGAGCTTCTGTCTGAACTCAGCTCGAGATCCTTCCCTAATCTCTTGAAAGCTCACTTGAGCTTCCCAGATCAGGTTCTTCAAGTTTTTAGGTTTTTCATCTGCTCCGGCCTTCAGGAACTGAATTGTCATATTTACATCATGCAGTGCATCAATTTTTGGTACCTTAGGTGGGATTTTTCAGAAACTATTGCAGACTTTTTTCCCTCTTCCTCCATGGCGAGTGGCTCTGTAGCAGGTTGATCTGACACGGTTTCCTCGTCGGAGGTCTGCACAAGGATTTTTCTCCTTGTCACTCTTGGTTGCTTTATTTTTTGTTGAGCTTTGGGGACTGTCATCTTCTTGATCTGCTTCTTTGCTAATCTTATCTGTACTGTAGTGGTCTGCACTGTTGCAGTGGTCTGTGTGGCCTTCCATCTTGTCTGTACTTATGTAGGCTTTGGTGGGTGGTCTACAGGTTTGACCAGGGTCTGCACTGCTACAATCTTCCTTGTTAGTTCAATAGGCTACTTTCCTATTTTCTTGACATTATGCTGTTTGGCCATGGTCCATGGCCTCCTTTTCTTCTCAGAAAGCTTCAGTTTCTATTTGATAGGGACGTGTATTATCCTTCCAAATAGTGGTTGTCTTGCTTTAACATAAGTAACATCTCTAAAGATTAAAGGACATGTACCAAGGATTCCATAACCTTTAGTTGTACCTGACTTTCCTCCTCGAAATATGATAAAAGGTCCTTGTTTTTTTCTGTAGTCTTCAAGGATGGATTTGTTTCCTGTCATGTGTCCTGAGCATCCATTGTCCAGGTACCATATGCCCTTTTGTTTTTCCTGTATTGAAAACATATAGAGCTTGTACATGGTATCCACTTATATAGGTCCTCATTTGTTAGCCTTTGGAACCCACACTTGAATTATCTTCTTGTGAGCATTCCAGTATTCAAAGGACTTTTGGCCAATTTTTCCATAGGTAAAGTAGAAGACCTTTGGCCTTGTGCTTGTCACTAGTCTGCTCCATTGTGTCTCCTACCATTGACGAGCAGATATGTCTCAAGTATGGTTTTCTCCAAGTTGTTCTGAAGTTTCTGTTCCATGCTGAGTAGTTGGGTGCTTGCTGAGCTTCATAAGGCCTTTCACTGAATTCCTTGCCTTCTGTTCCTTTTGGTATTTATCATAAGTACATACTAGTAATCTGCTCCAACTCTTCTGAGGTTGAGCAATAAAGATCTTACTTTGCAGTAGAGATCTCTTTAGCATACTGCTTTTACTTAGTACTGTTTGTGCAATTGAGCTTTTGCTCTTTTTCACAGTCTGTGCAGCAGAGCGTTGGCTCTAATACACATATGCTACAGTGGAGACATTCTTCTTCTGCACACCTGTTGCAATGGAGACATTCTTCTTCTGCACACCTGCTACAGTAGAAATGTTCTTTTTCTGAAGTGCTTTTGCAGGGGTCTGCTTAGCTTTCTTGGTAATGACCTTTTTATCTATATTGTTGTTCAACGAGTCATTATATCCCAATCTAGTTTTATCATCGGAGGAATGACCTGTGTTGAGCAATTTTTGCAAACCTAAGGTCTTGCCATTCCAAGCATCCACTTGTTTCTGAAGCTCAGTGTTTCTCAATGTAAGTGTTTCTACTACTGTATTGAGAAGTTTCATTTTTTTCATTTGCTTCTTTCATTTTATCTTGAGCATTGTTTAGACTATTATTAGTCTCTTCATTTAAATTGCATTTCTTTTTAAGAATTGCAATCTGCTTAAGATTTTCTTTATTTTCCTTTAAAAGGGAAATAAAGTACTCAGAGGTTTCTTGAAGTGCTTCTTTCAATTCTTCTGTGGTGGCTTCTGAGTCAGAGAGATCAAATACCTGCTTTTGTTCATCTTCTTTGGCCATGAAACATAGTTGAGAATTTGATATGATATCTTCATCATCAGAGTCTGTGTCACTCCATTTTTTTGCTTCATAAGCTTTGCCTCTTTTCTTTCTTCTAGAGGTGACTTTGTTATGGTCCTTCTTGAACTTTGGAGTTGATGACTCTTGTGTTGGTCGTCTGTAGTTTGCAGAAAAGTGTCCTGGTCTGCCATAGTTGTAGCAGACTTCCTTTTCTGCATCCTTGGTTTTTGAGGGGAAGTTCTTTTTGAAATTTCTTTTCTTGAATAGCTTCTTGAATTTCTTTCTCATCAATAGTAGTTCTTCAGATAGACCTTGTTCACTGGTCTCCTCCTCTGCCATGGATTTCAGAACTCTTTTCTGAGCTTTGAAGACCAAGGTCTTGTTTCTTGCATCATCAATATGCTTCTTTTGCTCAACTTCAAGATTATAGGTATGCAATATACCATATAGTTGAGCCAAGGACATCTTTGTTAGATCTCTGGATTCTCTTATGACTGTGGTCTTTGTGCTCCAGATTTCTCCAAGAGATCTCACAAACTTTAGATTGACTTCCTTGATTTCAAAAGTCTTTCCTAAAGTTTTGAGATTGTTGATGAGAACATTGAACCTTTCATAGAAGGTAGTCAAATTCTCATCAAGTCTC
Organism: Drosera capensis; assembly: GCA_001925005.1. Lineage (NCBI taxonomy): Eukaryota > Viridiplantae > Streptophyta > Magnoliopsida > Caryophyllales > Droseraceae > Drosera > Drosera capensis. The sequence continues at coordinate 43,353 of LIEC01011326.1, forward strand.
ATTGAGACCAATTCATATTGTTGCATAAGGACATCCTTTTTGTTTTCCCTTATCTCATCGGGTCCCTCATTTCTTAGTAGTAGAGCCTCCCATGCTTCCTTTGTTGTGGTTATATGAATCACTATCTCAAACATGTTATCATCAAGAGATTTGAATATTTGATTTATAGCTTTTCTATCAACCATTTTCAGATCTCAGTCCTCTCTAGACCAGAAGGATTTTGGTTTTGGTACTTCTCTTGTTGGATCCTTTGGATCTCGCATCATTGGAACATGAGGTCCTTCCAGGACAATGTCTTGTATTCTTTCATCTATTGAGTTGAGATGTACAAGCATTCTCAGTTTCCAGAGGTTGAACTTGTCGAAGGAGCATGTTGGAGGTTCTCCACTCTTAGGACATTTGGGAAACTTTGGTGGTACCATTGTTCTTCATAAAAACAAAACTGTTAGTAACTTCTTTACAAATAATGACTTTTTTCTTTTCACAAACTGTTAAGTCTGGAAAGTCAGGCTCTGATACCAATTGTAAGGTTCAAGTTTCAACCAAGAGGGGGGGGGGGGGGAATAGGTTGTTTCAAAAATTTATTCAAACTTTTGATACGGAATACTAGTT